>JAHHZJ010003681.1:0-56089 GCA_021437245.1 Aegilops speltoides
GCCCTCGACCCTCGTGGATGGCTCGTGTCTCTTCGGACTACTTCTTATTTTCCTATTTTTCAAATATTCCAAAACGGAGAAAAAATGCTATTAGAACTATTTTGGAATCTGTTTACTTACCGTACCACATACCTTTTCCTTTTCAGAGTCTAAAACGTTCTGGAAAATGTCCCTTATGTATTCCTCCGGGGTTACGGTTTCAATAACATTGGTTTCAACATTTCTGGGATTACCTGATATATAATGTTTGATCCTTTGACCGTTCACCACCTTCGGATTTGTGCCTTTGAAGTTGTTGATTTTTATGGCACTGGAACGATAGACCTCCTCGATAACATAAGGGCCTTCCCATTTAGAGAGAAGTTTTCCTACAGAAAATCTTAAACGAGAGTTGCATAGCAAAAAATAATCACCTACATTAAACTCACGCTTTTGTATCCTTTTGTCATGCCGTCTTTTGACTTTTTCTTTAAATAGTTTGGCATTCTCATAGGCTTGAGTTCTCCATTCATCAAGTGAGCTAATGTCAAATAGCCTCTTCTCACCGGTAAGTTGGAAATCATAATTGAGCTCTTTAATGTCCCAATACGCCTTATGTTCTAGTTTGAGAGGTAAATGACAAGCTTTTCCATAAACCATTTTATAAGGAGACAAACCCATAGGATTTTTATATGCAGTTCTATAGGCCCATAATGCATCATCAAGTTTCTTGGACCAATTCTTTCTAGATCTATTCATAGTCTTTTGCAAAATTAATTGGAGCTCTCGATTACTCAGTTCTACTTGGCCACTAGACTGTGGGTGATATGGAGATGCAATTCTATGATTAACATCATATTTAGCAAGCATTTTACGGAAAGCACCGTGAATAAAATGTGAACCACCATCAGTCATTAAGTATCTAGGGACTCCAAACCTCGGAAAATAACTTCTTTGAGCATCTTAATAGAGGTGTTATGATCAGCACTACTAGTTGGAATAGCTTCTACCCACTTAGTAAGGTAATCAACATCAACTAAAATATGTGTATACCCATTAGAGGAAGGAAACGGTCCCATATAATCAAAGCCCCAAACATCAAATGGTTCAATAACAAGTGAATAATTCATAGGAATTTCTTGACGTCTACTAATATTACCGATTCTTTGACATTCATCACAAGACAAGACAAACTTACAGGCATCTTTGAAGAGAGTAGGCCAATAAAAACCGGATTGCAATACCTTATGTGCAGTTCTATCTCGAGCATGGTGTCCTCCATAAGCCTCGGAGTGACACTTGCGTAGGATCTGTTCCTGTTCATGCTCAGGCACACAACGTCTAATAACACCATCTACTCTTTCTTTATAAAGGCGTGGGTCATACCAGAAGTAATGTATTAAATTATAGAAAAACTTTTTCTTTTGCTGGTATGTGAAACTAGGTGGTATAAATTTGGCAACAATGTAATTAGCATAATTAGCATACCATGGAGCAGTACGAGAAGCATTTATGACAGCTATCAAGGGGTCCCGAACTGTGCGTTTAAGGCTAATGGTAACAGGAGGAGGGGGACACAATGTTTACCCAGGTTCGGGCCCTCTCGATGGAGGTAATACCCTACTTCCTGCTTGATTGATCTTGATGATATGCGTATTACAAGAGTTGATCTACCACGAGATTGTAGAGGCTAAACCCTAGAAGTTAGCCTATGATCATGATTGTTGTTGTCATACGGACTAAACTGTCCGGTTTATATAGACACCGGAGGGGGCTAGGTTTACACAGAGTCGGTTACAGAGTAAGGAATCTTCATATCCGAATCGCCAAGCTTGCCTTCCACACAAAGGATAGTCCCATCCGGACACGGGACGAAGTCTTCTATCTTGTATCTTCATAGTCCAACAGTCCGGCATATGCATATAGTCTAGTTTTCCGAGGACCCCTTAATCCAGGACTCCCTCAGTAGCCCCCGAACCAGGCTTCAATGACGATGAGTCCGGCGCGCAGATTGTCTTCGGCATTGCAAGGCGGGTTCCTTCTTGAACTCTTCAAAGTACCTGTTGTAAATAGCAGTGTCCGTCTTCCCATTTAATATTACGCTCATCAACTTCTGCACCTTAATAGTCTCAGCCTTCACGTGTCGAACGAATGCGACAAGTCAGGGCATTTTACATTTGCCACCTAACCATGTAAATAAATTGTCTATTAAAGAGGCGGGATCTTTAGATCAATCCACACCATCTTCCCCAAGCGAGGAATCATTAGATCGTGCCCAAAAACCACTCCAACATGGCGGCGCCGCAGCTCTTCTTCCCACTCTCGCAACACCAAGCCGGGCGATTGGGAGAAGTGTATCATATCCCACGACCAATTAGTGAAGTTGCAGACCAAGGGTTTCTACCTCCAGCATATCTAGTCCCGTTCGAGCGGATTAGCTTCTTTGATGGCGGGAGAAAGCGGAGAACTTTCCCAACCCATCCAGGGGAGGCGAGTATGCCTCGTTTCCTACTTATCGAGGGGTGTCGGATTTCCAATCCATCCATTCCTCTGTGGGCTTCTAGAGTTCTCTGACCTCTAGCTGCTCAACTTCACACCTGCCTCCGTCCTACACATCGCAGGTTACGTTGCTCTTTGTGAGCTATTTCTGGGTTGCGAAGCCCATTTTGAGCTGCGGAAGAAGCTGTTCTGCCTTGTCCCTCGTAATCAAGGGGATCAATATTGAAGTGGGCAAAGCGAGATATGGCGCCTCGCCAGGCAGGATACTTATTCGCACACGAAGAAGGCATCAAAGAATGGCCTTTCAAGTGGTTTTATATTGAGGATGTCTCCTCCCGACCCAATCCGAATGGGTCTTCTGAGTTTACAAATGCTCCATCGAGAAAGCGCCTCAATTGGCATCCCGGAGTCTCGGAGAGGAAGATAGCAGGAGGTCCTTGGTTGATGAGCAAGATAAGGATGCTTGCTCATCTGGATTATCAATAGTCAAGGTTATGGCGATATCCATAATGCGGGGGGTTCAGCCACTCCAATACCAAGGACTCCCATGTGGCACTTCAATGGAGAAGATAACGCCACCCGCTGCGGTCGGAAGGGTCCGGACTCCACCACCGCTCTGGTGGAAATACTGTCCGATTTGTACAAGGGGGAAATAGAGGAGTTCATCCGCATTAAGCCACGGGATATATTTTCCATGTACAACCCTCCCAGCTGGGTGAGCCGCCCTCCATCACTCTACTCTATTCATTCCCCGAGTCTTTTCTTTTTATAAGTATTTACTGCGTCCATTTATAACAGGAATTGCGGAAAATAACCAGGGAGTTCCATAGCCCGACACCACAGCCAGAGGACCATAACCGGGCCCTTGACCCCGGATTCGAAGAGGATCTGGATATATTCGTGGAGCTCGTGGAAGGGGTGTTTCACCAGGCGAGCTGTGACGGCACAGAAGTGGCCATCATTGCTGACTATCCCGGCCTATCGCATGTAAGTAAACAAGAGACTTATCTTTCGGAAAGGATTTACTCCCTCCGTCTTACCCACCGCACAATTCTTATGCTCTAAAGGGAAAGCGATCGGCGCTAAGTCGAACACGAGGCCACTCGCCAACAAAGGCGCCCGTGCTTGGTAGGCCTTCAAAAGAAAGGTGAACAGAAACATGGCGGAGCCGTCATCAAGGAGGTATGGTTTTAAACACGCTCCATGGTTGTCATGTTAAAGTATGACACTATCCGTTGTGTTTTAGCAAAAAGAACATCCGCCGGACTATGTCCGGGGATCCTACCAACCATGCCTCTACTAGCGGATTCGGACTCGGTCTCGAGGGCGGAGGCCAAGACGAAGTGACACTGAACTGTCATCATACGGAGGATTTGGATAGAATGTCCGTTACAAATTCTGAAGTGGAGAGCGCCATGAATCATGGGCGCCAGCAGGCCGCACTCCGTGACCCTGGTTTTTCAGAAGAGGCTTTTAATGCCTTCAACTCGGGTGATGCGTACATCCGAGCCGCTCAAGATGGGCTTCCTAGAGCCACGGACCAGTATTTGAAAGATATACGGGTGAGTATAAAAAATCTGATAATTATGTATATCAGTAGCCCCTGAGACTTGAAGTAGTTGGTACAACTGATTTAAGGATCATTTTATTAACAGGTTCTCTCGGAGAAGAACAACCTGTTGTCTCAAGAGCTGGAAGAATGTCGAACCCAGCTAACGGCCACTATGGCCGAGCTGTCAAGATCTGAAAATGCATCAACTGGTATGTATTCCCGAATTGAGAAAAAGAAATATTGTATGTATAAACCAGTAATGCTAACAATATCTGATGACCAAAATCCTCAGATAATCCGGAACAGAGTCCGGGAATCCCACAAGAGGGTGAACAAGGGCGCAAAGGCGAGCATCCACTGGCGAGCGTGTACTTACATGGGTCAAAGAGAAGAAAAACAAACTCCAAGATGCTAATACCCAGCTGGGTGAAGAATTGAAAGATGTTCGGGCCCAGCTGGCAGAGTCCGTGAAGGAAAATAAGAGGCTTCAACGCGGCATTTTTAGTATGTTCTCAAACGAACATTTATATAGTTCGGCAAAGATAGGAACTAACAGAGTTATGTATCAGAGGTATCTTGTTGGCTGTCCGAAGAGGAGATGCCCGGATCCTCAGGCGATCTGCTACAAGAGCTTTCGCAACTGCATGAGCAAGTTCGACAGGTCATGCGGAGTGTCGCCAAGGCCTTGTGGCCATCCGCCTCCCTACCAGGAAGTATGGGGGAGCTTGTACAACTTTTCAAGGGAGCGCGGCGGCGTTTCCGACTATGGAAGATATCTGCCTATTGAGAAGGTGCGAGGGAGGCTTGGGCCATGGTGAAAACACGGTATACCAAGCTCGATCCGAATCATATGCCCCGGGTCAGACCTATAGGGTCAGATGGGAAAGAAATTCCCATTAGTCTGGTATATGACCAAGTGGGATTAGCCGCAAAATATTCCCAACAGGATTGTAGGCTAAACAACCTGTTGGATGGCATAGAAGTAGAATCATTTGAGTCTAAATGACTATGTACTTCAATTGACATATTTGTCCCTAGCCGGATTGTAAAACATTTATCATGGTGGACCTTTTCGCTTCAACCTCTGGACCCGATTGTCCGGAGTGTTTCGAATAACCTTCGGTAATATAAGCGGGTGCAGCGTGGAAACCAAGCGTAGGGGTCATAATTGCTTGAACAGACAAGTACCCAACTAGGTATGTTATATTACATGGTTAGTAAGAAACATCTTCCAGAGAGAATAGTTCCGTTAAGGGTTCCTTTCCCTGGGTACGCATGCATTAACGTGCATGTCTAAACTATGATAAAAAAGCGCAGTATATGTAACATCTGGGGGTTTATATTGTGATAGGTAAAAAAACATCTTTAGTCCACGGACCGAATATTCCGTTGAACGTTAGCTTTCGGCTTCACCCAGTCTGAGGTACACATCTGGAGTACCCGGCAGTAACAATCGCAGAGGTGCTCCCTTTATGCCCTAGCCGAACTAACGGGAACGTAGGGCATAAGCACAGGAGCCAGGCAACCCAGCTTGGCCAAAACTTAAGTCATATCGATGCATATAATGGCGAAGAAAATGTACATATGGAGAAAAGGACGCATACGCAGTGGGCTTGATGCCCGGAAGATAATTATATTAAGCTTCTGTATAAGAAGCCCCCAGGTATAATGAGCGCACATACGTGAAGATTAGTGCGTCACAAGTGTGTAGTCTAGCCACACTAAAGCTTTAGAGCTTTTCAAAAGGAAAGGCGGGAAGAGAGACAAAAAGTAAATAAAAAGGACTGGAGGGAAGGAGACGAACAGGGAGTTCGGTGCTAGGCGTAGAATCTTCGGAGTCTGGCCGCGTTCCATGGGTTCGGCTCGAGGTGATTATCTGATGCATCACGCAGTCGGTATGTTCCTCTGGTGAGAACTTTGTCAATAATGAAGGGACCCTCCCACTTGGGCTTGAGTTTGTCCTTTTGCTTCTCCGGTAGACGTAGAAAAAGTTCGCCAATATTATAAGTCTTGGCCCGTACTTCTCTGCTTTGATACCTGCGAGCTTGTTGTTGATAGAATGTGGAACGGGCTTTTGCGACGTCGCGCTCCTCTTCCAGGGCATCTAAACGGTCCTGCCGATCGAGCTCGGCCTCTCTCTCTTCGTACATGCAGACTCGAGGTGAGTCATGAATAATATCGCAGGGCAGCACAGCCTCTGTGCCGTACACCATGAAGAAGTGTGTTTATCCGATAGTGCGATTTGGCGAGGTCCGCGGCCCCCAGATGTCGGGCGCGATGGGGCGCGACACCTATGGGGCCGGGGACGGCCCCTTCGTGTGTTCGGTACGAGGGCGGAGGAGGCGCGGAGAGCAGATCGAGGTGATCTTGTGGGATTTTACCCAGCCGGACGCGATGGTCGCGTAAAACCCTACTGCTGCTTTGTGTTGTATTTGTTCTTGCTCCAGAATGCGAGCGTATGGTGGTGTGGTGTTGAGTGAGTTTAGCTAGCCGAACCCCAGGCGCTAGAGTTGCCAAGGATCCGAACCTCCGAACCCTCCCTACGTTGTGCATGGGCCTCCTTTTATAGGGCAAGGGGTCACCGACAGGTGTCAACGTAGGAGGAAGGGGTAAAAACGTAAAAGAGGTGGTACTTGTAGCAGTAAGGGAACAGTGCAGCTACTGGCTTGAGGCAGTGGATTCTACCTACTTTTTTGAGAGGGGACAAGAGCATTAAATGCCCGTCGCCGTCGCCCCAAAAGCTCCCCCTTGCGTCTCCGTTTGCCACGGCGATGGAGCCACCACCGTGGAGTGCCACGCACCCTCATGCGGCACAGCCAACCGCCACGCGTCTCTGGAGAGGGCTTAAGGTGGCGTGGGCGGATGAGCTGGAGTGCGGGCACACAGCGTGGCTCTCCGGCAAGCACCTTGCCGGGTCTTGATCTTGCGGGCCCGGAGCTTGTCGGGCTCAGTAACTGCCGCTCCCGGGCCCTCGCCGACGCGTATAAGCGCCCGGCGTGTCTTACGTGATGTAGTCTTGAGCACAGAGCGGCCTTCCGGCAAGCTCCTCTTGCCGGGTCTCGAAGCTTCTGTCTTGTACACTTTGTTCGTGGATGGCTTGATATGGAGCAGGAATGGTCTCCGGCAAGCATGTGGTAGATCCAGCTGGAGCTGCGGCTGCCGTGCACAAGTTAAGTCTTGAGGTACCCCTACCTTAGTACACCGACAGAGCCCCGGGCCTGGGCCACACTGCGGTGCCGAAGCGCTGTTGGGCGAGGCCCAAAACAATCTGCAGGCACACGAAGCCTCGGCGCGTCGAATCCACTTCGCCTTTGCCGCCTCCCCGTGCAACAACCAGCACGCGTCGATTCGGCGTCGCGGGATGGGGCGTGCCACGTTCTTTATGAGGAGAGCGGGCGCCCCCACTTCCCCATAAAACCGAGGAAGCGGCGCGGTTCCCCTCCTCCGCTTTCATTGCTTCTTCTTCCTCCTTCAGGAATCCTCCTCGCACCCCGCTTCCGCATCTCCTCCGCCGCTTCTTGCGTCTGCGGCGTCGTCGGGTTCTTCGTCCTCCTTCCCTCGCCGCCTCCGCCATGGCCCCGAAAACCAGGAAGGGGAAGGGGAAGGCGGAGAAGACCAAGAAGGAGAAATCCGAGCAGGCGGAAGAGCTCGCCCAGATGCGGAGGGAGAGCGTCGTCTTCCCGCCGCGGCTCGGCGTGCAAGAACTCTGGGGCAAGTATTTCTTGTTCTGGGCCAAGAGGACCTCGGCGCATCCTCGGACCAGAGCTCATCCGCCGCCACCATGGACAACTATCTGGCGGGTACTATTTCTTCGCAGCTTTCTTCCACTGCGGTCTTTGTCCTCCTTTTACTGAATTCTTCTGCGACATCATGAACACATCGGCTTCCACCTTCTTGATTTCACCCCAACGCCGTCCTCACAATGGCGGTTTTCGCTTTATATGTGTGAAAACTTCATAGGGATACACCAAAATGTAGCTCTGTTCAGGCATTTCTTTACTCCGAGAGCAGAGCCCGGGTCCCCCCTCTCCGGAGGGATTTCTTGGGTTTTCCGTTTGAACTTGAAGAGGTCGTACTTGCCGGGGGAGCTCCGCATCAAGTGGGAAGAGTGGCGCGCAGATTGGTGCTGGATCGTCGAGGACGAGCCGCAGCCCTTCACCGCGCCGCGCACAACGCCCATTGCGCGCGGCAGAGATTGGAGCGAGCTGGATTCGGACGACATTAAGCTCGACGTTGCCCTCATCCGGATTCTTCGTCTCCAGAAGCGGGCTGTCCATTGCAGCGGTAGGCGCAGACTTCCTCCGCCGCCCGACGCCCTCTCCAAGACAGAAAAGGCCGGCTGGGAGTCTGGCGGCGCAGGGATATAATGAGGCTGCGCACGGGCTGAACTTCAACTTCACGACGCTGGAGCTGAGGGGATGGTCCGGAACTCTTCAAATATGACCCGCCCATCCGAGTGGTTCGAGCTTCCCGGGAGTGGTGCCCCTCGCAACAGCTTAGCTGGGATCGCCTCCTCGCCATGATGCCCGCGTGCGACTCACACGGCGTGGAGCGCTCATGGATTCCACCCGAGCCAGCAGACGTCCTCAACTTCTTCGACACCCTTGAAGAGGTAGCGAAGGACAAGGACGAGACCCGGGGGCTGACACGGGACACCACGGACCAGGAGCTCACGTACATAGCTTCCCGGGCCGAAGAGGCCGCTGCAGCCGCAGCGGCAGGAAAGTTCGGTTGTACACCCGAGGAGGCGGAGGCTGCGGAGGAGTCCTATCAAGCGGAGGCGGCGGAGATCTGCAGACTGCTGCGACTTCCTCCCGGCACGCTTGCCGGGGTCCCTTCTCTGAGGCACTCCGGGATCCCCGGAATCGCGGCCGAGGCCGCGGCAAGAGGTGGCGCTGCTGGAGGGAGCCGAGGCACCGCAGGGAGTGGAGACGCCAGAGGAAAAGGGGTCGCAGCGCAGGCGCTGGTCAGTGAGCCACCGGCGAGGAGGAGGGAGGATGCAGCGATCGCCGAGGATGCGGCGGGTCCACGGACCTTCGACGACGACCTCTCCTCGTCGTCGGAAACCTCCCGCCCGGCGAGCCCCTAGCGTTCTCCACGGGCGCCTCCGCAAGGCTGCGCGTGGCAATCTGCAGGCCCGGCAACTACCGGCTCGCCGGGCAGCGCAAGCTTCCTGGGAGTCGAGCACGGGCGACCGATGCACCAGACATGGCGGAAGCGACCAGCGCGAGCCACGGCAAAGGCGCCTCGCAGGCCGGCGCCAGTGGACAGGGTCTTCTTGGAAGGCGGCGGCTCCGCCCGCTTCCGGGTCGGCGCTCTGAGGCGGGTCTTCCCATAGCCCCAGCCCGAGGACCGCCAAGCGTCCGAGAGGCCCTCGCCTCTGCTCCTCGCGCCGGCGCAACCCGGTGCGATATGATTTCTCCGCCTTGGCGAAGGCGATGAGGAGAACAACAGTAGGCACCGAGATCTCCATCTTCTTAAATTTTGCCTCGATTATTGTCGAGGCTGATCTTGTTTTAGCGTTGATTTGGGACCTTGACCGAGCGGGCGGCGAAGAAAGCCAAGGTGCCCGTGGTGGTCGCGACGACTTCGCCGCCGAGGCGACCGGGATCGCCGGATCAAGCTTGCCGGACCCGAGCGCTGTCCCGATGAGCAGCCCCCAGCGCAGCCCCCAGCGTAAGTCTGGGTCCCGCACCTTCGCTTGCCGGGCGCGTCCGGAGATTTCATCTTGTTCCAATATCTTGACGTGTTTGTCTTGATTTGTGTAGAGATGGGGCCGCAGCCGCAGGAGCATCCGGAGGTCGCCCTTGAGGAGCCGGCAGCCCCTCCATCCCCGCCAAGGTTGGACTCCCCGGCAAGGGAGAGCGTCCCGCCAAGGGCGGGTACTCCGCCAAGGGCGAGCACCCCGCCAAGGGTGAACAGTCCGGCGAGGGCGGCTACTCCGGCAAGGGATGGTTCCCCGGCAAGAGAGCCCGCCGCTGAAGATGTCCGCCAAGGTAAGTTCTGCAACTTTGTCTTCTTGGCGTCGCCTCTTTTTGGATATTTGCTTGAACTGCTTTTGCTTTTTGTTCTTCTTCAAGATCCTCCTCCTCCCCCCGAGCAGATGGAGACGGAGGTCGTCATTGAGGAGGAGGAGGACGTGCAGGGTGGCGGCGACGACGCCCCCGTCGTCGAGGACGCGGCGGGAGCCGCTGAGCCACATGTGCGAGATCGCTCGGCTGCGACGCAGTGCCGGCCGGGGGGATGGCGACCGCACCACTGGCCCGGAGGCTGCGGGAGCGTCAAGTGCTGCGCCGGTTACCGACCCCTCCGCCGGAGAAGAGCGGCCCGGCTACTACTTGGAAGCCCCCAACGGCGTCTTCATCCAGATGCCGTGGGGTTCGTCGTCGCGAGCTCCCGCGGAGGGCGAGGCCTTCGACGGGGAGATCCTCGCCTCCGCGGGTTTGAAGGTCGTCGAGGGGCCCGGCGGGAGCGGCGGGCCTGATGAGGAGAAGCTGCTTCATCAGCTCCTGGCCCTTTACCGGGCCAGACAGGCGAAGCTCGCTTCCCGGGAGGCCCTTGCCGCTAAGGCCGCCGAGGAGATGGAGAAGCGTGCGGCGGAGCTTAGTGCCGCCAATCAGGCTGCTCTCCGTGAGGTGGCGGAGAAGCGCGAGCAGCTCGCCGGGCAGTATGAAGAGTGGCTGCTGGAGAAGGCCGAGGCCGAAGAGCAGCAACGGCTCGCCGGAGTGGAGCTGTCCCGGCGAGAAGGAGAGCTTAACCAGCGAAAGGTTGACCTTGACGCCCACGAGGAAGACCTTGCCGCCCGGGAGCAGGCCCTCGGCGGGGAGTTGAAGGAGGTGAAAGACGTCGCGGTGGCCGCGGAGACCGCCAAGGAAGATCTTGCCGCCAAGGTCACACAACTGGAGGAGCTGTTGAAGGTGGACTCGGAGAAGATCGCCGCGCTCACCACGGAGCGCGAGAAGTACACCCACACCAACTCAGAGCTCCAGGCGCGTCTTTCTGAGAAGGGCGACGAACTGAAGGCCGCCAAGGACTCCGTCGAGGATCTTGAGCAGAAAATTTCTGCGCTGAAGGACTCGCTCGACGCTGCCCGGGACCAGGAGACCAAGCTGAAGGAGGAGCTCCGCGAGGAGCGATCCTTAGTGGCCGGCGCCAACAAAGCAGCCGAGGATTTCCGTCGCATCGTCGAGATATGGACCGAGGATTTGGTGTCTTCTGCGTCCGCCATTGACCAGGAGCTGCTGGCGCTGAAGCTGGAGCATCTCATCTATTCTCTGGATCCAAACCTTGCCCACAGCGCCAAACTCAGCCTCTTCTTCAGGGGGATCGCGCCGGCCCTTGCAAATCTGCGGGAGAAGATTCCCGCGCAGCTTGCCGAGGAGACTCGCCGGATGTCTTGCGGGAACCATGGGCGCGTCTTGACGAAGATCGTATACCGCAATCCCGGCGTGAACCTCACCAACGTTCTTCGTAGCTTGCCGGCCGACGCGGACATGGAGGCCCTGAAGGAGCGGGTCGCCCACATCATCGCCAAAGTGAACAAGATCCCCAGGATGGAGGGTGACCGCGTAGATTAGGCCTCCTTTATCTTTATCTCTTTTTTTTTGCTGCACAGGTTGCTATGAACTCATTAGTCACTGCGACAAGTTATTCCTTGTAAGATATTACCTTTATTTTGATCAGCAGATGCAGTGTTATCTTCTTTGTTTCGATTCTCAACTCCGCATGTTCCAACTTTATGCTTCTAGGAGTTTTGCCGGCAAGGAGCCCTTGCCGCGAGCGCTGAGTGCCGAACTCGAAGCAGCTCATTGGCCAAGGTCCTATCGGCAAGCAACCTTGCCATGGCCAGTCGCAACGCACTTAGCTTGCTGAGCGGACTCGAAAACGAAACAAGGGCGCAACACTTTGTCGCAGCTCACTTAAATCGTTGAGCGTGCTCGAAAACAAGGTAGTGATGCGGCTATTCATGGGTAGGTTCCTCCGAGCACAAGTTTTCCATACAAAGTGTGGTTGTTCAAGGAAGGCAACTGAAAATTTAAAATTTTGAGCTGCTCAAATCCTGACAACTTAGCTTTCGTGCTCTATGCACTTTCCGGCAAGCTTTGCACTCTCCGGCAAACTTCTCTTTCTTGAACAGCACTTGGTTCATCCTCCATTTCCTTCCCCCCCGGCAAACTTGTGCGCGAGGAATGTTTCTTCTGTTTAAGAAACAAGGAAAGAGAAGAAGGAGAACAAGCGTATGGCCTTTCGGCGTGCCATTGCTTGCCGGATACGTGTGTCGTACGAAAGATGCCAAATAACTCATGCAAATAGCAAAGAAAAGCATGGGAAAAGGCAAATAGCGCAAAACACAGAAACTTTATTGCTGCATCGGGTCTGCGCCGCTTTGTACAAAGGGTTACATGCAACAATGCAAAGCTTTTGTACAAAAGGTGATTGCGGAGCGGATCACGCAACCGCGCCTTATGGGTAAAACTTGCGAAGATGCTCTATGTTCGAGGAGTTGCTCACGGTAAGCCTTCTTGGTCTCGAGCGGACAGCGCGGGCCTCGTGACTTGTCTCACGATAAGGGCCTTCCCACTTGGCGTCAACTTGTTGGAATTCTTGGCGGACTGAACACGCCGAAGAACAAGGTCGCCTTCCTCGAGACTCTGGCTCGACCTTGCGGCTATGGTAGCGGCGCAAGGCTTGCTGGTATCGAGCAGCTCGTATAGCAGCTCGAGGCGTCCCTCCTCGAGGAGCAATCGTCATCTTGCGCGATTGCTCTTGCTCGAGCTCATCATAAGCGAGCAATCGAGGAGATCCGTATCTGAGTTCCGTGGGGAGAACTGCTTCGCTCCATAGACTAGAGCAAAAGGTGTCTCGTCCGGTGGCTCGATTTGGTGTCGTTCGATTGACCAAAGAGCGCGGCAGCTCCTCTATCAATTTCTTCCGCTTTCGCGAGCTGTCGAAAGTTCTTCTCTTGAGTCGCGCAGCACTTCAGCGTGGCCCTTTCGCTTGACCGTTGCTCCTTGGGTGGGCAATGAAGCGAAATAGACCTTGGCGCCAAGGTCTTGGGCGTCTTGCATGAAGGTGCGACTAGTGAATTGTGTACCGTTGTCGGTGATAATCTGTTAGGGATCCAAGCGGCATACAATCGACCAAGAACTTGACCGCTGATTTGCGGTTGTCACCTTTCTCTGGCTCCACCTCGGCCACTTTGTGAACTTGTCGATTACTACGTACAAGTACTCAAAGCCCCGACAGCGGGGAAGGGGCCGAGATATCGAGCCCTGCATCGAGAAGGGCCAGGATAAAGGGATTGTTTGGAGAGCTTGAGCTGGGTGATGAATTTGCTTTGCATGGGCCGACACGCTTCACACTTGGTTACTAGTGCAGTTGCATCTTGGAGGTTTCTTGCCAAAGAACCCTTGCGGAAAGCTTTCGGCAAGCGCCCTTGCGCCAATGTGGTGGCCGCATATGCCTCCGTGTATCTCGCCAGCAACCATCCATCTTCTCTGGAGATGCACTTGATCGACACCATTGAGCCTTCTTCATGCAGCTCGTTGTCCTGTTGGTACATACTTGATTGTCTGGTTACCCTTTCTATTTCTTGTGGTCGTCGGGAAGTTCTCCAGTTTGCAAGAAGCGGACGATCTGCTGCGCCCATGCCGGAGCTCGGGGCTCAACGGTAAGGACTAATGGCGTGAGGGCTGCTGCGGGGACCTCAGCTTCTACGGCAAGGATCTTTGGCTCTGCCGGGGCTGAAGGTCCCCCGGCAAGCTTGCCGGGGCAAGGCTTGTCGGGAACACTTGCTTCAAGTGCACAGATCTGAGGGTCTGCAGGAGCAAACTGTTCTTCAGCGTCCTGGTCGTTGATCTTGGGGACTTTGGCGGCGGCCTCAGGGAGATCCGCCGGCAAGTAGTCGCCGGAGACCAACTTTCTCTTCTTGGACTGCCCAATTGATGGTGTGACGGAGGTTGAGTCAACTTGAGCAAGAAGGTCCCTGGTTCCTGAGTAACTTCATTGAAGCACACTTTGAAAGGCCATCTGCGATTTCATTTTGAGCTCTCGGGACATGCTCCATCTGCAAACCTTCAAAGCGCTCCTCAAGCTTCCTCACTTCATCTACATAAGCTTCCATCAAAGGGCTCTGATAGCTCTTGTTAACTTGCGGACCACCAACCGAGAATCTCCCCTTACGATCAACTTCGATCCCATGTTCACCGCAATCCACGAGGCGGCGAGCAAACCTTCATATTCGGCGGTGTTGTTTGTCGCTTGCTCTCTTGGGAAGTGCATCTGGATGACATACTTGAGGTGCTCTCCGGTGGGCGCGATGAGTGCCACGCCGCACCGGCGCTTTGCAGCGAAGGCACCATCAAAGTACATTACCCATTCACTGTCGCTTCTTGTATGGGTGTACTTGTTTCTTGGACTTCTTCATCGGTGTTGGGGTCCATTCGCTATGAATTCTGCCAAAACCCGGCTCTGTATGGTTGAAGTACTTTCAAACTTGAGTCCAAAGCTCGACAGCTCCAAAGTGCCCACTCAACGATCCTGCTGTTGCTTACGGATTGTGCAATATCCTCTTCGGGGAAGCGAGTGACCTTTGTTATCTCGTGTGCTCGAAGTAATGGCGCAGCTTTCTCGAGGCCATAAGGAGGCGAAAAGCAGCTTTGCACACCGAGTATCTTGATCTAGCCCCACGAAGAAGGGAGCTTACAAAATATCCGGGCGCTGCACCATCTTCTTCGCACCTCACCCTGCTCCTGCGTGGAGTTGTCCTTGTCGGGTCGAGCTTGTCGGGCAGCCCCACCTGTGCTGGGCTCGCTTGCGGTGGCGTAGCCTCCTCGTCGGACTCCTCTCCGCTACTAGCGCAGCACTAACCACTTGGTTGGTTGCCGCTAGGTACAGCAACAACTTCTCTTGCGGTTTAGGTGCGACAAGTATTGGGGTGGAGGACAGTATCGTTTCAAATCTTGCAGCGCTGCCTCCGCTTCGAGTCCACTTCATGGGGCCTGCCTTCTTCAAGATTTTGAAGAAAGGTAGGCGCTCTCGCAGACTTTGAAATGAACCTCTTGAGGGCAGCCACACAACCTGCGAGCCTTGACATCCTTGACTCGCTTTGGGGCCTCAATCTGCTCAATGGCCTTAATCTTGTCGGGGTTGGCTTCAATCCTCTCTGCGACACAAAGAACCCGAGAAGCTTGCGGAAGGAACTCCAAAGCGCACTTCTCGGGGTTCAACTTTAATGTATCTTCTTGCAGGTTCGAAATGTCTCTTCCAAATCCTGAATCAGCGTGTCCTTGCTCTTGCTTTTCACCACGATATCATCCATATAAGCCTCTACATTTCTGTAGATCTGTGGCTCAAAAGCAGTATACACTACCCTTGCAAGCGTTGATCCTGCATTCTTCAGTCCAAATGGCATGCGTATGAAGCAATAGGTGCCACATGGAGTGATAAACGATCTTCTCTTCGTCCTCTTTGGCCATAAAGATCTGGTGATAGCCGAGTATGCATCAAGAAAGCGAGTAGCTCACATCCGCGGTGGAATCAACAATCTGGTCGATGCGCGGCAAGGGAATGGATCCTTGGGACATGCTTTATTCACATCGGTGAAGTCTATACACAGCCTCCACTTCTGTTGGCCTTGCGACGACATCGGGTTTGCTAACCACGTCGGATGGATCACACCTCGACTAGGCCTGCTGCCTCTAGCTTCTTGATTTCTTCACGATGAATTCTTGGCGCTCACGGCTTGCTTCCTTACTTTTTGTTTGACGGGCGCGCATGAGGGCAAGCGCAAGCTTGTGCTCAATTACCTTCACAGGAACACGGGGATGTCGGATGGTTGCCATGCAAACACATCGACATTCGCCCGCAGAAAGCAACGAGCGCTTTCCTATTTCTTTGTCAGCGGCAGCGATGGTGAAGGTACCACCGTCTGCCGTCCTCCTTGGCGGACACCTTCTTGGTTCTTTGGCGGAGCAGCCATTCCCTTTACCCTTGCGGTGGAACTCGACGGGCGTCCTCGACAGCAGCGCAATACTCGAAGAGGTGCGATTGCGGAGTGGGCCCGGGCGCTGCGGACTTGGTCTTTGTCTTCTTCCCCCCGGGAGCTTCAGCGGCAAGTGTATCCTTGCCGGCCGCTGCTGCCGCGTCCCGGTAGATCTTGTCGGCGCAGATAAGCGCATCTTTCTTGTCGCCGTGGACAGTGATGACGCTCATCGGCCCCGGCATCTTGAGCACGTTGTAAGCATAATGGGAAGCTGCCATGAACTTGGCGAGAGCAGGACGGCCGAGTATCCCGTTGTATGGCAACGGAATATCGGCGACGTCGAAAGTGACGCGCTCGGTCCTGAAGTTGAGCTCCCCGCCAAAGGTCACCGGCAGAGTGATCTTTCCCTTGGGCTCGCTCCGTCCCGGGTTGATTCCTTGGAAAGAACCGTTCTCTTCGAGCTCGCCATCTGGAATTTGGAGTTTCTTGATTACAGCAGAGGAGATCAAGTTCAGCCCGGCCCCGCCGTCAACCAACATCTTGGTGACCTTGAGGTTGCGGACGGTGGGTGAGACCAGCATCGGCAAACACCCGACCGCGGTGGTGCGGTCGGGGTGATCCTCGAGATCGAAAATGATGGGCGTGCTGGACCATTTGAGGAGCCTGCGCGACTCCATGGGCGGCTCTGCTGCATTCACCTCACGTGCCCACTGCTTTAGCTGGCGGTGGGAGGTGTGTAACGAGGCACCACCGTCGACGCACAGGACCTCCGTGGCCTTCTGGAACTCCTGTTCACTGTCATCCTCATCCTCCATGTCCTCGTCGCCGTCTTCTTCATCCTTATCGCGCTCCGGAAGGTCGATCACCTTGTCGCCGCTTGGCCTTGCCGGGGGGTCCTCCCCGACCATTGAACGGCCGCTTCTTGCTCGGTTCTCCTCCGCCACCTTGGGCCCTCTCCTTGTCGCGCCTCTCGTACTCAGCTTTTTGCTGCTCGACGAGATAGTCGACGCGCTTGCAGTTATAGAGGTCGTGGCCCTTGGTGCGGTGGATTTTCTGAGATTGCTTGCCGGGGCGCACGCTTGTCGGTCGCCGCCACGAGGGTAAGCTCCTTGCGGAGTTGCCAGCCTGTGTTTGCTTGGCGGGAGCTTCCTTGCGGACTTTTCGACGGCAAGCACCTGTTCCTTGTTCTTCTTCGAAAGTTCGCATGGCGCTTCTTTGCCGGGCGGCGTCGTCGAGTCGCTTCTGCTGCGCGGCATCCTCCCGGGAGCCTCCTCCTCCTCCAGCGTCGCGATTTATCAACCGAGCATAAAGCTCGGCGGCGTCCGGATCTTGGTCATCGCCATCTCTTCATGCATGCGGCGGTTACGCACGTTCGGTGGAACGCGCGATAACTGGCGGGGTGGACGTCGAGGATGTTGTGTTGCACACGGCTGAAGCGTTGGATGTACTTGCGCAGGATTCTCCTTCCTTCGGGCCAAAATGTGGAGATCGCTCTCTCGGCGCGTGAGGTTTGTGGCCGCCGGTGAAGGCGCCAACAAACCGATGGCAAAGGTCTCGCCAAGAAGAAATGGAGCCCTCGGCAAGTGCATAAGCCAGAACGAGCGTTCGGCCTAAGCACGAGCGGGAAGTAGTTCGCCGAATCTTTCGTCGCGCCCGCAGCCTGCACCGCGATGGTGTAGATCTTGAGGAATTCGAGGTGCGTCTTGCCGTCGTACTTCTCCGCACGTCGGGCTTGAAATTCTTCATGCTGGAGCCTTTGGGCGCGCGCAGCAGCTCGGGTGAACGCAAGGCAGCCCGCCGCGTCTGGCAAGTCGCTGGCTCGCGCCGGGCGTCTGTAGCGTCAGCAGTGCTTCCAGCTCTCGTCGATTGTCGCGGGTCTCGGCGGCTTCGATCGTGGTCGGCGTCTTCGCCGCCGATCGTCAAGGACTGGCGTTGATCCCGACGAGCCTGCGGATCCGACGACGCCGTGGAGCCGTCGTCGGCGTTATTCCGGCGGGCGGCGTCTTCGCTTCAGCGGCGGGGAGTGCGGTGGTTGCACCCGGCGGTCTGTCGCCGCCGCCGCCGTCTTCTCGACTTGCCGCGGCTGTGAAGCCATTGGCTGCCGTGGACAGTCGTTGTTGGCGAAGGCGACCAAGCTCTGGATGGTAGCCCTCCAGTCCTCGGCCTTGTCCGCTGCTGGAGGGAAATCGAGGAGCATTTGCGCTCTTGTGAGTGCTTCGCAGGTGGAAGGAAGCGGAGCGAAGCGGCGCGAGAGGGCGGCGCTTCGGACTCTAACGGTGTTAGAAGAGTAGGTTCCTCCCCGGCGCTTCGCTTTGCTGTGTCCGGACGGGTCCGGAACATCCCGCGAACCTCGAAGACGCCCCTGCTCCAGCGAGACGGATACCACCTCCGTGGTATGGCGTTGCTGGGTCGTCGTCTTGTTGAGATGGGCGTGGATCCACGGAGATCGAGGCGCGGTCATCCGTCCGATCCTGGATCTGGTGGCGCGCGATGAGTGCCCTCGCCGGTGTCCACCCATCGACGGCGTCTCCCCGCCGCCGCTGGCTCCGGTGGCGGTGGGTGAGACGCAGACGGTTCTGCAACCCTTGAGGCCCTCGTCTTGGGGCCATAGCGCGATTGTCGATGAAGTCGCCGATTTAAACCGGAGAGGTTGAAGAAGAAACGCGGCGCGAACGCGCGGATCAGGTCCGCGACAACCTCGGCGCCCTACGGGCGCGCCATAGATGTCGGGCGCGATGGGCGCGACACCTATGGGGCCGGGACGGCCTTCGTGTGTTCGCACGAGGCGGAGGAGGCGCGGAGAGCAGATCGAGGTGATGCGCGGGGATTTTACCCAGCCGGACGCGATGGTCGCGTAAAACCCTCTGCTGCTTTGTGTTGTATTTGTTCTTGCTCCGAATGCGGCGTATGGTGGTGTGGTGTTGAGTGAGTTTAGCTAGCGAACCCCAGCGCTAGAGTTGCCAAGGATCCGAACCTCCGAACCCTCCCTACGTTGTGCATGGGCCTCCTTTTATAGGGCAAGGGTCACCGAGCGGTGTCAACGTGGGAGGAAGGGGTAAAACGTAAAAGAGGTGGTAGTTGTAAGCGGTCTTGGGAACAGTGCAGCTACAGCGCTTGAACAGTGGATTCTACCTACTTTTGACAGAGGGGGACAAGAGCATTAAATGCCCGTCGCCGTCGCCCCAAAAGCTCCCGCCCTTGCGTCTCCGTTTGCCACGGCGATGGAGCCACCACCGTGGAGTGCCACCGCACCCCTCATGCGGCACAGCCAACCGCCACGCGTCTCTGGAGAGGGCTTAAGGTGACGCGTGGGCGGATGAGCTGGAGTGCGGGCACACAGCGTGGCTCTCCCGGCAAGCACCTTGCCGTGGTCTTGATCTTGCCGGGCCCGGGAGCTTGTCGGGCTCTGTAACTTGCCGCTCCCCGGGCCCTCGCCGGGACGCGTATAGCGCCGAGGCGTGTCTTCTGTGATGTAGTCTTGAGCACAGGCGGCCTTCCGGCAAGCTCCTCTTGCCGGGTCTCGAGCTTCATCTTGTACACTTTGTTCGTGGATGGCTTGATATGGAGCAGGAATGGTCTCGGCAAGCATGTGGTAGATCCAGCTGCGGGAGCTGCGGCTGCCGATGCACTAAGTTAAGTCTTGAGGTACCCTACCTTAGTACACCGACACGTGAGTCTGAGTCGAGCTCCTCAACCCAAAGTCGTGTCTGATTCTTTTAAGGATCGCACTAGTCTAGGTTTGATGCCGCTCATAATAAGACCATTGGCTCATTCGACTTGACCGTTTGTTTGAGGGTGATAGACGGAGGCGTAATCGAGCTTAATGCCCATGCTGCCGCACCAAGTTTTCACCTCATTGGATGTGAAATTTGAGCCGTTGTTGGTGATCATGCTATGGGGGACACCATAATGGTGCACAACACCCGATATGAAGTCAATCACGATACCGGATTTGGCCGTTTTAACTAGTTTGGCTTCTATCCATTTGGTGAACTTATCCACCATGACCAACAAGTATTTTTTCTTGTGGCTTCCTCCTTTAAGGGGTCCAACCATATCAAGCCCCCAGACCGCGAAAGGCCAAGTTATGGGGATTGTTTGTAGGGCAGTGGGTGGCATATGGCTTTGGTTGGAGAAAAGCTGGCATCCGACGCAATGTTGGACAAGGTCTCGTGCGTCTGCTCGGGCCGTCGGCTAGTAGAAACCTGTACGGAAGGCTTTGCTTACAAGGTCCCGAGCTGCGGCGTGCTGATCGCCGAGGAAGGCATGAATTTCAGCCAAGAGCTGCCGCCCTTCCTCCTCGGAGATACATATTTGAAGTACCCCGGTAGCGCTTTTCTTATAAAGCTCTCCCTCATGGACTTTGTAGGCTTTAGAGCGCCGCATAATGCAGCATGCCTCATTTTCATCCTCGGGGAGTTCGTGCCTGTTAAGGTAGGCCAAGAAGGGTTCGGTCCATGGGGCAATAACAGCCATGATGAGATGGGCCGAAGGTGTTATTTGGGTGGCAGAGCCCCCGATTATGTCAGTGTGTTCGGAATCTGGGGTTGTGGTCGGATCCGGACTGATGTTGCCGGTCTCCCGTTGCCACACCATGGATGGCTTGAAAAGCCTTTCCAGAAAGATCTTAGGTGGGCCGGGGTCACGCTTAGTGCCGATGCGGGCGAGGACATCCGCCGCTTGATTGTTTTCTCGAACCACGTGATGAAATTCAAGCCCCTCGAACTGAGCTGACATCTTAAGGACGACATTACGATAGGCCGCCATTTTTGGATCTTTGGCATCGAAGTCTCCATTTAATTGAGATATTGCGAGGTTTGAATCCCCACGCACTTCTAGGCGCTGAATGCCCATGGAGACGGCCATCCGAAGACCATGCAATAGAGCCTCATGTTCGGCTGCATTGTTGGAGTCTGTGTATAATATTTGGAGTACGTAATTGACTGTATCTCTAGTGGGGGATGTGTGGACAACACCTGCTCCTAGACCTGCCAGCATTTTGGAGCCATCGAAGTGCATGATCCAGTTGGAGTATGTGCCGTACTCTTTAGGGAGTTCGGCCTCTGTCCATTCGGCGACGAAGTCCGCCAGTACTTGGGATTTAATG
Organism: Aegilops speltoides; assembly: GCA_021437245.1. Lineage (NCBI taxonomy): Eukaryota > Viridiplantae > Streptophyta > Magnoliopsida > Poales > Poaceae > Aegilops > Aegilops speltoides. Next base: position 21,121 of record JAHHZJ010003681.1, read on the forward strand.
GCTTGCTGTGGTTTATATGTGATGTCGAATGGGAGGAGCTCGATGGCCCACTTGGCAATCCGGCCCGTGGCATCGCGGTTGTTTATTATGTCATTGAGTGGTACTTCAGAGGCCACCATGATTGAACACTCTTTAAAGTAGTATCGTAGTTTCCGGGATGCCATGAAGACAACGTGTGCTATTTTTTGATAATGTGGGTACCGAGATTTGCATGGTGTGAGGACAGTAGATACGTAGTATACCGGCTTCTGAACCGGGAATTTGTGTCCGTCCTCCTCTCATTCGACGACGAGCACCGCACTCACAACTTGGTGTGTTGATGGGTTCGCCAACATTCGGCGCGGCCAGGATTGGGTTGCTTGCTAAAAGAGCTTTTATTTCCTCCAGTCCGGCTGTCGCCGCGTCCATCCACTCGAAGTGTTCGGTTCGTCTAAGAAGGCGATAAAGTGGCAATGCCTTTTCTCCCAATCTGGAGATAAAGCGGCTTAAAGCTGCCACGCATCCATTTAGTTTCTGGATTTGTTTGAGATCTGTTGGGGTAGCCAACTGTGACAAAGATCGGATTTTAGCTGGGTTTGCTTCAATTCCTCTATTAGAAACGATGAATCCCAGCAGCTTTTCGGCGGGAACGCCGAAAACACATTTTTCTGGATTGAGCTTAATGTCATATGTTCGGAGGTTATCGAACGTGAGCCTTAGATCGTCTATTAAAGACCCGGCATGTCTTGTCTTGGTGACTACGTCGTCGATGTATGCTTCAGCTGTTTTGCCGATTTGTTTCTCTAGGCATGTTTGAATGATGGGTGGCACCAGCGTTTTTGAGCCCGAAAGGCATAGTGTTGAAGCATAAAGGCCCGTATGGGGTGATGAATGTCGTTGCGGAGGACTCCGCCATCTTGATTTGATGGTATCCGGAGTATGCGTCGAGGAAACACAATGAGTCGTGTCCCGCGGTAGCATCGATAATCTGATCGATGCGCGGGAGAGGGAAGGGATCCTTAGGGCAAGCCTTGTTGAGGTCTTTGAAATCGACACATAGGCGTCAGGATTTATCCTTCTTTGGTACCATCACAAGGTTTGCTAGCCAATCCGGGTGTTTTATTTCGCTGATGAATTCGGCTTCAAGTAATTTGGCTAGTTCCTCTCCCATAGCTTGTCGTTTAGGTTCTGAAAAGCGCCGTAGTGTTTGCTTGACTGGCTTATATCCCTTTAGTATGTTGAGACTGTGTTTGGCCAGCCTGCATGGGATCCCCGGCATATCAGAAGGGTGCCAGGCGAAGATATCCCAGTTCTCATGTAGGAATGCCCGCAGTGCGGTGTCGATTGTGGGGTCCAGCTGTGCCCCGATGGATGCTATCTTTGTGGAGTCCGTTGGGTGGACTTGGAATTTGACTATTTCGTCCGCTGGTTTAAAGGAGGTGGACTTGGATCGTTTATCGAGTTTCACATTGTCCTTATCCACTGTGGAGCGTAATGCAGTTAATTCTTCGGCCGCGAGGGCTTCGGACAATGCTTCGAGAGCCAAGGCAGCTGTTTTGTTTTCGGTGTGGAGTGCTATGTTCGGATCACTGGCAAGAGTGATAATTCCATTGGGCCCGGGCATCTTGAGCTTGATGTAACCGTAATGGGGTATAGCTTGGAAGCTTTTAAACGCATCCCGCCCTAACAAGGTGTGATATCCTCTAGTGACAGGGGCCACCAGAAAGGTTATCTCTTTGGACCGATAATTCTCCGGCGTGCTGAATACCACATCGAGTGTGATTTTTCCTGCCATCGTGCCTCCCGGCTGGGAATAATTCCTCGGAAGGTTGTGCTGCTTTGCTCAATGCGGCTCCTGTCTATTTCCATTTTGTTGAGAGTTTCCTCGTAAATGAGGTTTAGTCCGCTACCGCCGTCCATGAGCACTTTGGTAAGTCGGAAGCCGTCCATGATTGTACTGAGGACCCAAGCGGCTGGTGCCCGGACTGTTCTAAATTGCGGTTCGTGACTGGCACTGAAAGTTATGGCTGTGTTATTCCAGGGGTTTATTGTTGTGACTTGGCAGACTTCAGCAAGGCCGCGGAGTGCTCTCTTGCGCGTGTTACCCGAGGCAAAAGTCTCGAAGACTATCAATACTATAGTGCTGTGTTTTGTGGGATGTTGCTCTGCGGTGTTTTTTATGAGGAGATCCTCGCCGCTCTTGGCAACCTGTCGAAGTATCCAACATGCTCTAAGGTTGTGTGTTGGTGCGGTATCCGGTGTGGTGTGTATTTTGCATCTTGAGTCAACACATAAACTAGGGTTTAAGCAATTTTTCATCACTCTAGCAACCCATCATCTACTTATTACTTCCCAATTCCTTCCCCTAGGGCCAAGTAATGGTGAAGTGTCATGTAGTCGATGTTCACATAACACCACTAAAGGAAAGACAACATACATCTTATCAAAATATCGAGTAGATGATTTTTCATATAAAAAACTTTTTCATCCGAGTTCGTATGCAAAAGTTATGGCCATTTTACAAATTTCCAGAGAGATTTTGCAAATAAAGTCGAAATTCATATTTGTAAATTTTCCCAACAACTAGACCACATATCACATGGGAAACTTATTTTCTTTTATTTTTTGACATTTTTATCATTTTCTTTTATTTTTTTAAAACTGAAAAGGCGGTCCACTTGGGGGTAGACTTTGACAAATAGGCCATACCCGCGCTACTACTATGACAGACGATTAGCGATGGCGGGTTTTAACCTCGCTACTACTAAGTTGATAGCGATAGCGGGTTAGTAGTAGCGAGGTTAAAACCCCCGCCATCGCTATCAACTTAGTAGTAGCGAGGGTTAAAAACCCGCGCTACTACTATGGCATATCCCGGGGGGCACGGTAGAGACCGCTTAGTAGTAGCGAGGGTTACAAACCCGCGCTGCTGCTATCAACTTAGTAGTAGCGAGGTTTAAAAACCTGCGCTGCTAGTAAGTAGCAGTAGCGAGGGTTTTTAACCCTCGCTGCTGCTAAGATTCTGTGTATAGCCTTTTCCCTAGTAGTGTATGGGCCAGACGCATGGCCCATGGTCTTCATTTCTTGAGTACACCGAAGAACACAAGCTAAACAAACAGAGGATAGTATTTTATCTCAACAAAACAGAGGATAATATTTGTTCCCAAACAAGATGAACTAGATGATACCGGACAGTTTGCTGCAGAAGTCAGTTGCAATGTATTTCAATTAGATTTGGCTGTATGAAACATAAATATTTGGATTAATAATATATAAACTAAGCTATAAATAGTAACATTTATTGTATTTGTTTATTCTATAGTCGAATGGATTTAATAAACTTAAAAAATATCTATGGAATAGGCACCATAATATAATTGAAAACTTTTCCGCATGCATGTTGTGGTGGACCTTTAATGAGATGGCATGTGTGGTGAGGTGGAATGTACGCATGTTGAGATAAACAGAAGTAGCATGGATTAAACAATATGAAAAACCTTTTATTATGCATATTGAGGTGGACATTTGATAAGGTGGTATGTGTGGTGAGTTGGTATGTGCGGTGGCTTGGCATGTCTGTATGTTGACAACAACTTAGATATGATAATGGTTTTGCTTGGTGTGAGTCAATCGAGATTAGCTCCAATTTTCTTTCTTTTATTTTACTTTGCAATTTAGCTATCTATCTCTACAAGATTTAGTAGTTGCAATTAAGGAGTGCAAGGGGATTGATAACCCTCTTACCCACGTTGGGTGCAAGTATTGGCTCTTGTGTGTGCAGGTACTGTTGACGGGTGTTTGCATGAGTCTCCTATTGGTTCGTTAACCTTGATTCTCTACTGAGGGAAATATTATCTGCTACTATATTGCTTCATCCTTCCTATCGGGGAAAAATCCCAATGCAACTCACAAGTAGCACCCACCAGTCCCGAAAGGACACATGGACAGTAGGGGGCGCAGCAGCCCCTGATGGGTTGGGCGCCACTTCCCCCAAGGCCCACGCGCCTAGGGTTGAGGGAAACTCTAATGGGGACCCCTGGATTCGGGGGGGGGTAAGCCACCACCTTTGTCCATCGCCCCTCCCTTGGAGGACGGGCTAGGGCTGGCCGACCCCTTCCTCACCCCTATATAGTGGGGAGGCGCAGGAGGGATGCACGCTTCCGCCCCTTGGCACCTCTCCCTCCCGTTACTCCTCCTCATCTACGTAGCGCTTGGCAAAGCCGTGCCAGTGTTCCGCTGCCACCATCGCCACCCAATGACCCACAAGTATAGGGGATCTATCATAGTCCTTTCGATAAGTAAGAGTGTCGAACCCAACGAGGAGCGTATGAAATGACGAACGGTTTTCAAGAAGGTATTCTCTGTAAGCACTGAAATTATCGGTAAAGATAGTTTTGTGATAAGGTAATTTGTAACAGGTAACAAGCAACAAAAGTAAACAAGGTGCAGAAAGGTGGCCCAATCCTTTTTGTAGCAAAGGACAAGCCTGAACAAACTCTTATATAAAGGAAAACGCTCCCGAGGACACATGGGAATTATCGTCAAGCTAGTTTTCATCACGCTCATATGATTCATGTTCGTTACTTTGATAATTTGATATGTGGCTGGACCGGTGCTTGGGTGCTACCCTTCCTTGGACAACATCCCACATATGATTAACTACTCTCGCAAGAATTCGCAACTATGAAAGAAGAATTAAGGTAAACCTAACCATAGCATGAAATATATGGATCCAAATCAGCCCCTTACGAAGCAACACATAAACTAGGGTTTAAGCTTCTGTCACTCTAGCAACCCATCATCTACTTATTACTTCCCAATTCCTTCCCCTAGGGCCAAGTAATGGTGAAGTGTCATGTAGTCGATGTTCACATAACACCACTAAAGGAAAGACAACATACATCTTATCAAAATATCGAGTAGATGATTTTTCATATAAAAAACTTTTTCATCCGAGTTCGTATGCAAAAGTTATGGCCATTTTACAAATTTCCAGAGAGATTTTGCAAATAAAGTCGAAATTCATATTTGTAAATTTTCCCAACAACTAGACCACATATCACATGGGAAACTTATTTTCTTTTATTTTTTGACATTTTTATCATTTTCTTTTATTTTTTTTAAACTGAAAAGGCGGTCCACAGGGGGGGTAGACTTTGACAAATAGGCCATACCCCGCGCTACTACTATGACAGATGATTAGCGATGGCGGGTTTTAACCTCGCTACTACTAAGTTGATAGCAATAGCGGGTTAGTAGTAGCGAGGTTAAAAACCCGCCATCGCTATCAACTTAGTAGTAGCGAGGGTTAAAACCGCGCTACTACTATGGCATATCCCGGGGGGCACGGTAGAGACCGCTTAGTAGTAGCGAGGGTTACAAACCCGCGCTGCTGCTATCAACTTAGTAGTAGCGAGGTTTAAAAACCTGCGCTGCTAGTAAGTAGCAGTAGTGAGGGTTTTTAACCCTCGTTGCTGCTAAGATTCTGTGTATAGCCTTTTCCCTAGTAGTGTATGGGCCAGACGCATGGCCCATGGTCTTCATTTCTTGAGTACACCGAAGAACACAAGCTAAACAAACAGAGGATAGTATTTTATCTCAACAAAACAGAGGAAAATATATGTTCCCAAACAAGATGAACTAGATGATACCGGACAGTTTGCTGCAGAAGTGAGTTGCAATGTATTTCAATTAGATTTGGCTGTATGAAACATAAATATTTGGCTTAATCATATATAAACTAAGCTATAAATAGTAACATTTATTGTATTTGTTTATTCTATAGTCGAATGGATTTAATAAACTTAAAAAATATCTATGGAATAGGCACCATAATATAATTGAAAACTTTTCCGCATGCATGTTGTGGTGGACCTTTAATGAGATGGCATGTGTGGTGAGGTGGAATGTACGCATGTTGAGATAAACAGAAGTAGCTTGGATTAAACAATATGAAAAACCTTTTATTATGCATATTGAGGTGGACATTTGATAACGTGGTATGTGTGGTGAGTTGGTATGTGCGGTGGCTTGGCATGTCGTATGTTGACAACAACTTAGATATGATAATGGTTTTGCTTGGTGCGAGTCAATCGAGATTAGCTCCAATTTTCTTTCTTTTATTTTACTTTGCAATTTAGCTATCTATCTCTACAAGATTTAGTAGTTGCAATTAAGGAGTGCAAGGGGATTGATAACCCTCTTACCCACGTTGGGTGCAAGTATTGGCTCTTGTGTGTGCAGGTACTATTGATGGGTGTTTGCATGAGTCTCCTATTGGTTCGTTAAACTTGATTCTCTACTGAGGGAAATATTATCTGCTACTATATTGCTTCATCCTTCCTATCGGGGAAAATCCCAATGCAACTCACAAGTAGCACCCACCAGTCCCGCAAGGACACATGGATGATGGGGCGCAGCAGCCCCTGATGGGTTGGGCGCCACTTCCCCCAAGGCCCACGCGCCTAGGGTTGAGGGAAACTCTAATGGGGACCCCTGGATTCGGGGGTAAGCCACCACCTTTGTCCATCGCCCCTCCCTTGGAGGACGGGCTAGGGCTGGCCGACCCCTTCCTCACCCCTATATAGTGGGGAGGCGCAGGAGGGATGCACGCTTCCGCCCCTTGGCACCTCTCCCTCCCGTTACTCCTCCTCATCTACGTAGCGCTTGGCAAAGCCGTGCCAGTGTTCCGCTGCCACCATCGCCACCCAATGACCCACAAGTATAGGGGATCTATCATAGTCCTTTCGATAAGTAAGAGTGTCGAACCCAACGAGGAGCAGAAGGAAATGACGAACGGTTTTCAGTAAGGTATTCTCTGCAAGCACTGAAATTATCGGTAAAGATAGTTTTGTGATAAGGTAATTTGTAACAGGTAACAAGCAACAAAAGTAAACAAGGTGCAGAAAGGTGGCCCAATCCTTTTTGTAGCAAAGGACAAGCCTGAACAAACTCTTATATAAAGGAAAACGCTCCCGAGGACACATGGGAATTATCGTCAAGCTAGTTTTCATCACGCTCATATGATTCACGTTTGTTACTTTGATAATTTGATATGTGGGTGGACCGGTGCTTGGGTGCTACCCTTCCTTGGACAGCATCCCACTTATGATTAACTACTCTCGCAAGAATTCGCAACTATGAAAGAAGAATTAAGGTAAACCTAACCATAGCATGAAATATATGGATCCAAATCAGCCCCTTACGAAGCAACACATAAACTAGGGTTTAAGCTTCTGTCACTCTAGCAACCCATCATCTACTTATTACTTCCCAATTCCTTCCCCTAGGGCCAAGTAATGGTGAAGTGTCATGTAGTCGATGTTCACATAACACCACTAAAGGAAAGACAACATACATCTTATCAAAATATCGAGTAGATGATTTTTCATATAAAAAACTTTTTCATCCGAGTTCGTATGCAAAAGTTATGGCCATTTTACAAATTTCCAGAGAGATTTTGCAAATAAAGTCGAAATTCATATTTGTAAATTTTCCCAACAACTAGACCACATATCACATGGGAAACTTATTTTCTTTTATTTTTTTGACATTTTTATCATTTTCTTTTATTTTTTTAAAACTGAAAAGGCGGTCCACAGGGGGGGGGGTAGACTTTGACAAATAGGCCATACCCCGCGCTACTACTATGACAGACGATTAGCAGTAGCGCGGGTTTTTAACCCTCGCTACTACTAAGTTGATAGCAGTAGCGCGGGTTAGTAGTAGCGAGGGTTAAAAACCCGCTACTGCTATCAACTTAGTAGTAGCGAGGGTTAAAAACCCTCGCTACTACTATGGCATATCCCGGGGGGCACGGTAGAGACCGCTTAGTAGTAGCGAGGGTTACAAACCCGCGCTGCTGCTATCAACTTAGTAGTAGCGAGGTTTAAAAACCTGCGCTGCTAGTAAGTAGCAGTAGCGAGGGTTTTTAACCCTCGCTGCTGCTAAGATTCTGTGTATAGCCTTTTCCCTAGTAGTGTATGGGCCAGACGCATGGCCCATGGTCTTCATTTCTTGAGTACACCGAAGAACACAAGCTAAACAAACAGAGGATAGTATTTTATCTCAACAAAACAGAGGATAATATTTGTTCCCAAACAAGATGAACTAGATGATACTGAGACAGTTTGTCTGCAGATGTCGATTGCAATGTATTTCAATTAGATTTGGCTGTATGAAACATAAATATTTGGATTAATAATATATAAACTAAGCTATAAATAGTAACATTTATTGTATTTGTTTATTCTATAGTCGAATGGATTTAATAAACTTAAAAAATATCTATGGAATAGGCACCATAATATAATTGAAAACTTTTCCGCATGCATGTTGTGGTGGACCTTTAATGAGATGGCATGTGTGGTGAGGTGGAATGTACGCATGTTGAGATAAACAGAAGTAGCATGGATTAAACAATATGAAAAACCTTTTATTATGCATATTGAGGTGGACATTTGATAAGGTGGTATGTGTGGTGAGTTGGTATGTGCGGTGGCTTGGCATGTCTGTATGTTGACAACAACTTAGATATGATAATGGTTTTGCTTGGTCTGAGTCAATCGAGATTAGCTCCAATTTTCTTTCTTTTATTTTACTTTGCAATTTAGCTATCTATCTCTACAAGATTTAGTAGTTGCAATTAAGGAGTGCAAGGGGATTGATAACCCTCTTACCCACGTTGGGTGCAAGTATTGGCTCTTGTGTGTGCAGGTACTATTGACGGGTGTTTGCATGAGTCTCCTATTGGTTCGTTAACCTTGATTCTCTACTCGAGGAAATATTATCTGCTACTATATTGCTTCATCCTTCCTATCGGGGAAAAATCCCAATGCAACTCACAAGTAGCACCCACCAGTCCGAAAGGACACATGGATGAGGGGCGCAGCAGCCTCGATGGGTTGGGCGCCACTTCCCCAAAGCCCACGCGCCTAGGGTTGAGGGAAACTCTAATGGGGACCCCTGGATTCGGGGGTAAGCCACCACCTTTGTCCATCGCCTCCCTTGGAGGACGGGCTAGGGCTGGCCGACCCTTCCTCACCCCTATATAGTGGGGAGGCGCAGGAGGGATGCACGCTTCGCCCTTGGCACCTCTCCTCCGTTACTCCTCCTCATCTACGTAGCGCTTGGCAAAGCCGTGCAGTGTTCGCTGCCACCATCGCCACCCAATGACCCACAAGTATAGGGGATCTATCATAGTCCTTTCGATAAGTAAGAGTGTCGAACCCAACGAGGAGCGAAGGAAATGACGAACGGTTTTCGAAGAAGGTATTCTCTGCAAGCACTGAAATTATCGGTAAAGATAGTTTTGTGATAAGGTAATTTGTAACAGGTAACAAGCAACAAAAGTAAACAAGGTGCAGAAAGGTGGCCCAATCCTTTTTGTAGCAAAGGACAAGCCTGAACAAACTCTTATATAAAGGAAAACGCTCCCGAGGACACATGGGAATTATCGTCAAGCTAGTTTTCATCACGCTCATATGATTCAGGTTCGTTACTTTGATAATTTGATATGTGGGTGGACCGGTGCTTGGGTGCTACCCTTCCTTGGAAAGCATCCCACTTATGATTAACTACTCTTGCAAGAATTCACAACTATGAAAGAAGATTTAAGGTAAACTTAACCATAGCATGAAATATATGGATCCAAATTAGCCCCTTACGAAGCAACACATAAACTAGGGTTTAAGCTTCTGTCACTCTAGCAACCCATCATCTACTTATTACTTCCCAATTCCTTCCCCTAGGGCCAAGTAATGGTGAAGTGTCATGTAGTCGATGTTCACATAACACCACTAAAGGAAAGACAACATACATCTTATCAAAATATCGAGTAGATGATTTTTCATATAAAAAACTTTTTCATCCGAGTTCGTATGCAAAAGTTATGGCCATTTTACAAATTTCCAGAGAGATTTTGCAAATAAAGTCGAAATTCATATTTGTAAATTTTCCCAACAACTAGACCACATATCACATGGGAAACTTATTTTCTTTTATTTTTTGACATTTTTATCATTTTCTTTTATTTTTTTAAAACTGAAAAGGCGGTCCATGGGGGGGGGGGTAGACTTTGACAAATAGGCCATACCCCGCGCTACTACTATGACAGACGATTAGCTATCGCTGGGTTTTAACCCTCGCTACTACTAAGTTGATAGCATTAGCGGGTTAGTAGTAGCGAGGTTAAAACCCGCATCGCTATCAACTTAGTAGTAGCGAGGGTTAAAAACCCGCGCTACTACTATGGCATATCCCGGGGGGCACGGTAGAGACCGCTTAGTAGTAGCGAGGGTTACAAACCCGCGCTGCTGCTATCAACTTAGTAGTAGCGAGGTTTAAAACCCTGCTGCTAGTAAGTAGCGATAGCGAGGTTTTAACCTCGCCGCTAAGAAGATTCTGTATAGCCTTTTCCTAGTAGTGTATGGGCAGACGCATGGCCCATGGTCTTCATTTCTTGAGTACATCAAGAACACAAGCTAAACAAACAGAGGATAGTATTTTATCTCAACAAAACAGAGGATAATATTTGTTCCCAAACAAGATGAACTAGATGATACCGACAGTTTGTCTGCAGAAGTCGGTTGCAATGTATTTCAATTAGATTTGGCTGTATGAAACATAAATATTTGGATTAATAATATATAAACTAAGCTATAAATAGTAACATTTATTGTATTTGTTTATTCTATAGTCGAATGGATTTAATAAACTTAAAAAATATCTATGGAATAGGCACCATAATATAATTGAAAACTTTTCCGCATGCATGTTGTGGTGGACCTTTAATGAGATGGCATGTGTGGTGAGGTGGAATGTACGCATGTTGAGATAAACAGAAGTAGCATGGATTAAACAATATGAAAAACCTTTTATTATGCATATTGAGGTGGACATTTGATAAGGTGGTATGTGTGGTGAGTTGGTATGTGCGGTGGCTTGGCATGTCTGTATGTTGACAACAACTTAGATATGATAATGGTTTTGCTTGGTCTGAGTCAATCGAGATTAGCTCCAATTTTCTTTCTTTTATTTTACTTTGCAATTTAGCTATCTATCTCTACAAGATTTAGTAGTTGCAATTAAGGAGTGCAAGGGGATTGATAACCCTCTTACCCACGTTGGGTGCAAGTATTGGCTCTTGTGTGTGCAGGTACTATTGACGGGTGTTTGCATGAGTCTCCTATTGGTTCGTTAACCTTGATTCTCTACTGAGGGAAATATTATCTGCTACTATATTGCTTCATCCTTCCTATCGGGGAAAAATCCCAATGCAACTCACAAGTAGCACCCACCAGTCCCGAAAGGACACATGGGATGAGGGGCGCGCAGCCTCGATGGGTTGGGCGCCACTTCCCCAAGGCCCACGCGCCTAGGGTTGAGGGAAACTCTAATGGGGACCCCTGGATTCGGGGGTAAGCCACCACCTTGTCCATCGCCTCCCTTGGAGGACGGGCTAGGGCTGGCCGACCCCTTCCTCACCCCTATATAGTGGGGAGGCGCAGGAGGGATGCACGCTTCCGCCCCTTGGCACCTCTCCCTCCCGTTACTCCTCCTCATCTACGTAGCGCTTGGCAAAGCCGTGCCAGTGTTCCGCTGCCACCATCGCCACCCAATGACCCACAAGTATAGGGGATCTATCATAGTCCTTTCGATAAGTAAGAGTGTCGAACCCAACGAGGAGCAGAAGGAAATGACGAACGGTTTTCAGTAAGGTATTCTCTGCAAGCACTGAAATTATCGGTAAAGATAGTTTTGTGATAAGGTAATTTGTAACAGGTAACAAGCAACAAAAGTAAACAAGGTGCAGAAAGGTGGCCCAATCCTTTTTGTAGCAAAGGACAAGCCTGAACAAACTCTTATATAAAGGAAAACGCTCCCGAGGACACATGGGAATTATCGTCAAGCTAGTTTTCATCACGCTCATATGATTCACGTTCGTTACTTTGATAATTTGATATGTGGGTGGACCGGTGCTTGGGTGCTACCCTTCCTTGGACAGCATCCCACTTATGATTAACTACTCGCAAGAATTCGCAACTATGAAAGAAGAATTAAGGTAAACCTAACCATAGCATGAAATATATGGATCCAAATCAGCCCTTACGAAGCAACACATAAACTAGGGTTTAAGCTTCTGTCACTCTAGCAACCCATCATCTACTTATTACTTCCCAATTCCTTCCCCTAGGGCCAAGTAATGGTGAAGTGTCATGTAGTCGATGTTCACATAACACCACTAAAGGAAAGACAACATACATCTTATCAAAATATCGAGTAGATGATTTTTCATATAAAAACTTTTTCATCCGAGTTCAGTATGCAAAAGTTATGGCCATTTTACAAATTTCAGAGAGATTTTGCAAATAAAGTCGAAATTCATATTTGTAAATTTTCCCAACAACTAGACCACATATCACATGGGAAACTTATTTTCTTTTATTTTTTGACATTTTTATCATTTTCTTTTATTTTTTTAAAACTGAAAAGGCGGTCCACGGGGGTAGACTTTGACAAATAGGCCATACCCCGCGCTACTACTATGACAGACGATTAAGATGGCGTGGTTTTAACCTCGCTACTACTAAGTTGATAGCAGATAGCGGGTTAGTAGTAGCGAGGTTAAAACCCGCCATCGCTATCAACTTAGTAGTAGCGAGGTTAAAAACCCGCTACTACTATGGCATATCCCGGGGCACGGTAGAGACCGCTTAGTAGTAGCGAGGTTACAAACCCGCTGCTGCTATCAACTTAGTAGTAGCGAGGTTTAAAAACCTGCGCTGCTAGTAAGTAGCAGTAGCGAGGGTTTTTAACCCTCGCTGCTGCTAAGATTCTGTGTATAGCCTTTCCCTAGTAGTGTATGGGCCAGACGCATGGCCCATGGTCTTCATTTCTTGAGTACACCGAAGAACACAAGCTAAACAAACAGAGGATAGTATTTTATCTCAACAAAACAGAGGATAATATTTGTTCCCAAACAAGATGAACTAGATGATACCGGACGCTTTCTTTGCAGAAGTCGGTTGCAATGTATTTCAATTAGATTTGGCTGTATGAAACATAAATATTTGGATTAATAATATATAAACTAAGCTATAAATAGTAACATTTATTGTATTTGTTTATTCTATAGTCGAATGGATTTAATAAACTTAAAAAATATCTATGGAATAGGCACCATAATATAATTGAAAACTTTTCCGCATGCATGTTGTGGTGGACCTTTAATGAGATGGCATGTGTGGTGAGGTGGAATGTACGCATGTTGAGATAAACAGAAGTAGCATGGATTAAACAATATGAAAAACCTTTTATTATGCATATTGAGGTGGACATTTGATAAGGTGGTATGTGTGGTGAGTTGGTATGTGCGGTGGCTTGGCATGTCTGTATGTTGACAACAACTTAGATATGATAATGGTTTTGCTTGGTCTGAGTCAATCGAGATTAGCTCCAATTTTCTTTCTTTTATTTTACTTTGCAATTTAGCTATCTATCTCTACAAGATTTAGTAGTTGCAATTAAGGAGTGCAAGGGGATTGATAACCCTCTTACCCACGTTGGGTGCAAGTATTGGCTCTTGTGTGTGCAGGTACTATTGACGGGTGTTTGCATGAGTCTCCTATTGGTTCGTTAAACTTGATTCTCTACTGAGGGAAATATTATCTGCTACTATATTGCTTCATCCTTCCTATCGGGGAAAAATCCCGATGCAACTCACAAGTAGCACCCACCAGTCCCGAAAGGACACATGGATGAGGGGCGCAGCAGCCTCGATGGGTTGGCGCCACTTCCCCAAGGCCCACGCGCCTAGGGTTGAGGGAAACTCTAATGGGGACCCCTGGATTCGGGGGTAAGCCACCACCTTTGTCCATCGCCCCTCCCTTGGAGGACGGGCTAGGACTGGCCGACCCCTTCCTCACCCCTATATAGTAGGGAGGCGCAGGAGGGATGCACGCTTCCGCCCCTTGGCACCTCTCCCTCCCGTTACTCCTCCTCATCTACGTAGCGCTTGGCAAAGCCGTGCCAGTGTTCCACTGCCACCATCGCCACCCAATGACCCACAAGTATAGGGGATCTATCATAGTGCTTTCGATAAGTAATAGTGTCGAACCCAACGAGGAGCAGAAGGAAATGACGAACGGTTTTCAGTAAGGTATTCTCTGCAAGCACTGAAATTATCAGTAAAGATAGTTTTGTGATAAGGTAATTTGTAACAGGTAACAAGCAACAAAAGTAAACAAGGTGCAGAAAGGTGGCCCAATCCTTTTTGTAGCAAAGGACAAGCCTGAACAAACTCTTATATAAAGGAAAACGCTCCCGAGGACACATGGGAATTATCGTCAAGCTAGTTTTCATCACGCTCATATGATTCACGTTCGTTACTTTGATAATTTGATATGTGGGTGGACCGGTGCTTGGGTGCTACCCTTCCTTGGAAAGCATCCCACTTATGATTAACTACTCTCGCAAGAATTCGCAACTATGAAAGAAGAATTAAGGTAAACCTAACCATAGCATGAAATATATGGATCCAAATCAGCCCCTTACGAAGCAACACATAAACTAGGGTTTAAGCTTCTGTCACTCTAGCAACCCATCATCTACTTATTACTTCCCAATTCCTTCCCCTAGGGCCAAGTAATGGTGAAGTGTCATGTAGTCGATGTTCACATAACACCACTAAAGGAAAGACAACATACATCTTATCAAAATATCGAGTAGATGATTTTTCATATAAAAAACTTTTTCATCCGAGTTCGTATGCAAAAGTTATGGCCATTTTACAAATTTCTAGAGAGATTTTGCAAATAAAGTCGAAATTCATATTTGTAAATTTTCCCAACAACTAGACCACATATCACATGGGAAACTTATTTTCTTTTATTTTTTGACATTTTTATCATTTTCTTTTATTTTTTTAAACTGAAAAGGCGGTCCATGGGGGGTAGACTTTGACAAATAGGCCATACCCCGCGCTACTACTATGACAGATGATTAGCGATGGCGTGGGTTTTAACCTCGCTACTACTAAGTTGATAGCATTAGCGCGTTAGTTAGTAGCGAGGTTAAAACCCGCCATCGCTATCAACTTAGTAGTAGCGAGGTTAAAACCCCCGCTACTACTATGGCATATCCCGGGGCACGGTAGAGACCGCTTAGTAGTAGCGAGGTTACAAACCCGCTGCTGCTATCAACTTAGTAGTAGCGAGGTTTAAAACCTGTGCTGCTAGTAAGTAGCGAGAGCGAGGGTTTTAACCTCGCCGCTAAGATTCTGTATAGCCTTTTCCTAGTAGTGTATGGGCAGACGCATGGCCCATGGTCTTCATTTCTTGAGTACACCGAAGAACACAAGCTAAACAAATAGAGGATAGTATTTTATCTCAACAAAACAGAGGATAATATTTGTTCCCAAACAAGATGAACTAGATGATACGGACAGTTTTGTTGCAGATGTCGATTGCAATGTATTTCAATTAGATTTGGCTGTATGAAACATAAATATTTGGATTAATAATATATAAACTAAGCTATAAATAGTAACATTTATTGTATTTGTTTATTCTATAGTCGAATGGATTTAATAAACTTAAAAAATATCTATGGAATAGGCACCATAATATAATTGAAAACTTTTCCGCATGCATGTTGTGGTGGACCTTTAATGAGATGGCATGTGTGGAGAGGTGGAATGTACGCATGTTGAGATAAACAGAAGTAGCATGGATTAAACAATATGAAAAACCTTTTATTATGCATATTGAGGTGGACATTTGATAAGGTGGTATGTGTGGTGAGTTGGTATGTGCGGTGGCTTGGCATGTCTGTATGTTGATAACAACTTAGATATGATAATGGTTTTGCTTGGTGTGAGTCAATCGAGATTAGCTCCAATTTTCTTTCTTTTATTTTACTTTGCAATTTAGCTATCTATCTCTACAAGATTTAGTAGTTGCAATTAAGGAGTGCAAGGGGATTGATAACCCTCTTACCCACGTTGGGTGCAAGTATTGGCTCTTGTGTGTGCAGGTACTATTGACGGGTGTTTGCATGAGTCTCCTATTGGTTCGTTAACCTTGATTCTCTACTGAGGGAAATATTATCTGCTACTATATTGCTTCATCCTTCCTATCGGGGAAAAATCCCAATGCAACTCACAAGTAGCACCCACCAGTCCCGAAAGGACACATGGACAGTAGGGGGCGCAGCAGCCCCTGATGGGTTGGGCGCCACTTCCCCCAAGGCCCACGCGCCTAGGGTTGAGGGAAACTCTAATGGGGACCCCTGGATTCGGGGGTAAGCCACCACCTTTGTCCATCGCCCCTCCCTTGGAGGACGGGCTAGGGCTGGCCGACCCCTTCCTCACCCCTATATAGTGGGGAGGCGCAGGAGGGATGCACGCTTCCGCCCCTTGGCACCTCTCCCTCCCGTTACTCCTCCTCATCTACGTAGCGCTTGGCAAAGCCGTGCCAGTGTTCCGCTGCCACCATCGCCACCCAATGACCCACAAGTATAGGGGATCTATCATAGTCCTTTCGATAAGTAAGAGTGTCGAACCCAACGAGGAGCGCGAAGGAAATGACGAACGGTTTTCAAGAAGGTATTCTCTGCAAGCATTGAAATTATCGGTAAAGATAGTTTTGTGATAAGGTAATTTGTAACAGGTAACAAGCAACAAAAGTAAACAAGGTGCAGAAAGGTGGCCCAATCCTTTTTGTAGCAAAGGACAAGCCTGAACAAACTCTTATATAAAGGAAAACGCTCCCGAGGACACATGGGAATTATCGTCAAGCTAGTTTTCATCACGCTCATATGATTCACGTTCGTTACTTTGATAATTTGATATGTGGGTGGACCGGTGCTTGGGTGCTACCCTTCCTTGGACAGCATCCCACTTATGATTAACTACTCTCGCAAGAATTCGCAACTATGAAAGAAGAATTAAGGTAAACCTAACCATAGCATGAAATATATGGATCCAAATCAGCCCCTTACGAAGCAACACATAAACTAGGGTTTAAGCTTCTGTCACTCTAGCAACCCATCATCTACTTATTACTTCCCAATTCCTTCCCCTAGGGCCAAGTAATGGTGAAGTGTCATGTAGTCGATGTTCACATAACACCACTAAAGGAAAGACAACATACATCTTATCAAAATATCGAACGAATATCAAATTAACATGACAACTTATAGCAAGACTTCTCCCATGTCCTCAGGAACAAACGTAACTACTCACAAATCATATTCATGTTCATAATCAGAGGGGTATTAATGTGCATTAAGGATCTGAACATAGAATCTTCCACCGAATAAACCAACTAGCATCAACTACAAGGAGTAATCAACACTACTAGCAACCCATAGGTACCAATCTAAGGTTTTGACACAAAGATCGGATACAAGAGATGAACTAGGGTTTGAGAGGAGATGGTGCTGGTGAAGATGTTGATGGAGATTGACCCCCTCCTGATCGAGAGGATCGATGGTGATGACAATGGTGATGATTTCCCCTCCGGATGGATATTTCCCCGCAGAACAGCTCCGCCGGAGCAATAGATTGGTTCCGCCAAGGTTCCGCCTCGAGACGGCAGCGCTTCATCCCAAAAGCTTCCTTCTGATTTTTTTCCAGGGTGAAGGACTTCATATTGCAAAAGATGGGCACCGGAGGCCTGCCAGGGGGCCCACGAGACAAGGGGGCGCTCCCAGCGGGGTAGGGCGCGCCCCCCACCCTCGTGGCCAGGGTGTGGGCCCTCTCTGGTTGATTCTTTCGCCAGTATTTTTTATTAATTCCAAAACGTGCCTCCGTCAAGTTTCAGGACTTTTGGAGTTGTGCAAAATAGTTCTATAATATTTGCTCCTTTTCCAGCCCAGAATTCCAGCTGCCGGCATTCTCCCTCTTCATGTAAACCTTGTAAAATACCGTAAGAGAGAAAAGGCATAAGTATTGTCACATAATGTGTAATAATAGCCCATAATGCAATAAATATCAATATCAAAGCATGATGCAAAATGGACGTATCAACTCCCCAAGCTTAGACCTTACTTGTCCTCAAGCGGAAGCCGAAATCGAAAAATATGTCCACATGTTTTAGAGATGGAGGTGTCGATAAAATAAAATACAGACATGAGGGCATCATGATCATGCTTGAAACAGCAAAACACACACACACACACACATATATATATATATATATATATATATATATATATATATAGTCATTTGACTTCTTATGTTAAAGTAACAATCTATTCATAGTGTCAAGTATGAATCAAAAACTTCATTGAAAACTAACAAACTATAATCTCGGTCATTGAAGCAATTGCAATTTATCATAACATCGGAAAGAGTCAATATAAGAGCTTTTCAGCAAGTCAACATACTAACCTATCATTTAGTCTTTCACAATTGCTAACACTCATGCAATACTTATGGGTATGGAGTTTTAATTGGACACAGAGAAAGATAGCGGCTTATAGTGTTGCCTCCCAACTTTTTACCTCAAGGGTAATGTCAACAATAATAGTTGATGATGAATTACATCCAATTGGATATATGTATCAAGATCTTTCCAACACAATGTGCTTGCCAAAGGATAAAATGTAAAAAAGAAAGGTGAAGATCACCATGACTCTTGCATAAGGCATAAGACAAAAATAAAAAATAGGCCCTTCGTAGAGGGAAGCAGAGGTTATCATGTGCTTTTATGGTTGGATGCACAAAATCTAAATGCGAAAGAACGTCACTTTATATTGCCACTTGTGATATGGACCTTTATTATGCAGTCCTTCGCTTTTATTACTTCCATATCACAAGATCGTATAAAGCTTATTTTCTCCACACTAATATATCATACATATTTAAATAGAAATTTTTATTGCTTGTAACAATGATAACTTACTTGAAGGATCTTACTCAATCCATAGGTAGATATGGTGGAATCTTATGCCAATCTGGGTTTAAGGATATTTGGAAGCACAAGTAGTGTCTCTACTTGGTGCAAAGAATTTGGCTAGCATGAGGGGGAAAGGCAAGCTCAACATGTTGGATGATTCATGACAATATACTTTATTTCAGATATAAGAAAACATAACCCATTACGTTGTCTTCCTTGTGCAACATCAACTTTTTAGCATGTCATATTTTCATGAGTGCTCACAGTCATAAAAGATGTCCAAGATAGTATATTTATATGTGAAAACCTCTCTTTCTTTATTACTTCCTATTAATTGCAACGATGACCAAAACTATGTTTGTCAACTCTCAACAATCTTTATTCATCATACTCTTTATATGTGAAGTCATTACTTTCCATAAGATCAATATGATATCTTTAATTCTTTTTATTCTTTCTTTTTTCTTATTATTCCTTCAAGATCATAGCAAGATAACCAAGCCCTCTATTCCAGACTAATCTTTATTATATATAGCTCAAGGACTCGATTACATAGAAGGATCATAAAAGCAAAGCTCGCAACTAGATCACACTAAAACTTTATTCTATTAAATGAAAATATTACCAAAAGGACCGAACTAAGAAAAATGGTAAAGATAGGAGTGTGATGGTGATACGATCTTGGGCACCTCCCCCAAGCTTGGCAGTTGCCAAGGGGAGTGCCCACACCCATGTGATTATGTCTCTTTCTTTGGAGGTGGTGATGTGATATTCTTGGCGATGATGCCTCTCAGGATACGATTCTCTTCCTCGAGCTTATTGACTTGCTGCCCGAGGTCCATTATTTCCTTACGGAGCTTACCGGTGATGGCTAGAGCTCCTTTCACCCAAGGATGTTGCATAGCTGCGGGAGAACAAGTAACACTCTTTTTCATATTCTCATAGGAAAGAAATCTAACATTGGAAGGATGACCAAGTTTGGAATAGCTGAGCTCTGTAGTTCCCCATCATAAATCCAGCTTGGAAACGAGAAGTAACTTCTTGATCCTCCTCCATGGCATCTATCCTCTTCAAGTCGGCCTCCATCTCTTCCTCCGTTGATGGCCCAAAGTGGTCACCATCACTGTTTCCTCCTGGTCCCGGTGTCGGATGAGACACACGACTCTCCCCGACTGACTCTTGATAAGACATCCTGCTCTAATCTGTGGCAGAAACAATTCAAAGCAAAAACAGAGGATATTTGCGGGATACGATGGTCAAAACCTTCGGGAGATCATATAATGAATTTTTACCGACCAAATGAAGTATCGTGCAAGAAAACGAAGTCCGGAGTGCACACGAGGTGCCCACGAGGCAGGGGGGTAGGGCGCGCCCTCGACCCTCGTGGATGGCTCGTGTCTCTTTCGGACTACTTCTTATTTTCCTAGTTTTTTAAATATTCCAAAACGGAGAAAAAATGCTATTAGAACTATTTTGGAATCGGTTTACTTACCGTACCACATACCTATTCCTTTTCAGAGTCTGAAACGTTCTGGAAAATGTCCCTTATGTATTCCTCCGGGGTTACGGTTTCAATAACATTGGTTTCAACATTTATGGGATTACCTGAGATATAATGTTTGATCCTTTGACCGTTCACCACCTTCGGATTTGTGCCTTTGAAGTTGTTGATTTTTATGGCACTGGAACGATAGACCTCCTCGATAACATAAGGGCCTTCCCATTTAGAGAGAAGTTTTCCTGCAGAAAATCTTAAACGAGAGTTGCATAGCAAAACATAATCACCTACATTAAACTCACGCTTTTGTATCCATTTGTCATGCCGTCTTTTGACTTTTTCTTTAAACATTTTGGCATTCTCATAGGCTTGAGTTCTCCATTCATCAAGTGAGCTAATGTCAAATAGCCTCTTCTCACCGGTAAGTTGGAAATCATAATTGAGCTCTTTAATGTCCCAATACGCCTTATGTTCTAGTTTGAGAGGTAAATGACAAGCTTTTCCATAAACCATTTTATAAGGAGACAAACCCATAGGATTCTTATATGCAGTTCTATAGGCCCATAATGCATCATCAAGTTTCTTGGACCAATTCTTTCTAGATCTATTAATAGTCTTTTGCAAAATTAATTGGAGCTCTCGATTACTCAGTTCTACTTGGCCACTAGACTGTGGGTGATATGGAGATGCAATTCTATGATTAACATCATATTTAGCAAGCATTTTACGGAAAGCACCGTGAATAAAATGTGAACCACCATCAGTCATTAAGTATCTAGGGACTCCAAACCTCGGAAAATAACTTCTTTGAGCATCTTAATAGACGTGTTATGATCAGCACTACTAGTTGGAATAGCTTCTACCCACTTAGTAACGTAATCAACAGCAACTAAAATATGTGTATACCCATTAGAGGAAGGAAACGGTCCCATATAATCAAAGCCCCAAACATCAAATGGTTCAATAACAAGTGAATAATTCATAGGAATTTCTTGACGTCTACTAATATTACCGATTCTTTGACATTCATCACAAGACAAGACTTACGGGCATCTTTGAAGAGAGTAGGCCAATAAAAACCGGATTGCAATACCTTATGTGCAGTTCTATCTCGAGCATGGTGTCCTCCATAAGCCTCGGAGTGACACTTGCGTAGGATCTGTTCCTGTTCATGCTCAGGCACACAACGTCTAATAACACCATCTACTCTTTCTTTATAAAGGTGTGGGTCATCCCAGAAGTAATGTATTAAATTATAGAAAAACTTTTTCTTTTGCTGGTATGTGAAACTAGGTGGTATAAATTTGGCAACAATGTAATTAGCATAATTAGCATACCATGGAGCAGTACGAGAAGCATTTATGAGAGCTATCAGGGGGTCCCGAACTGTGTGTCTAAGGCTAATGGTAACAGGAGGCGGGGGACACAATGTTTACCCAGGTTCAGGCCCTCTCGATGGAGGTAATACCCTACTTCCTGCTTGATTGATCTTGATGATATGCATATTACAAGAGTTGATCTACCACGAGATTGTAGAGGCTAAACCCTAGAAGCTAGCCTATGATCATGATTGTTGTTGTCATACGGACTAAACTGTCCGGTTTATATAGACACCGGAGGGGGCTAGGTTTACACAGAGTCAGGTACAGAGTAAGGAATCTTCATATCCGAATCGCCAAGCTTGCCTTCCACACAAAGGATAGTCCCATCCGGACACGGGACGAAGTCTTCTATCTTGTATCTTCATAGTCCAACAGTCCGGCATATGCATATAGTCTAGTTTTCCGAGGACCCTTAATCCAGACTCCTCAAGTAGCCCCTAACCAGGCTTCAATGACGATGAGTCCGGCGCGCAGATTGTCTTCGGCATTGCAAGGCGGGTTCCTTCTTCGAACTCTTCAAAGTACCTGTTGTAAATAGCAGTGTCCGTCTTCCCATTTAATATTACGCTCATCAACTTCTGCACCTTAATAGTCTCAGCCTTCACGTGTCGAATGAATGCGACAAGTCGGGATTTTTACATTTACCACCCTAACAATGTAAATAAATTGTCTATTAAAGAGACGGGGATCTTTAGATCCAATCCACACCATCTTCCCCAAGCGAGGAATCATTAGATCGTGCCCAAAAAAACCACTCCAACATGGCCGGTGCTCGCAGCTCTTCTTCCCGCTCTCGCAACACCAAGCCGGGCGATTGGGAGAAGTGTATCATATCCCACGACCAATTAGTGAAGTTGCAGACCCAAGGGTTTCTACCTCCTGCATATCTAGTCCCCGTTCGAGCCGGATTAGCTTCCTTTGATGGCGGGGAGAAAGCGGAGAACTTTCCCAACCCATCCAGGGGGAGCGAGTATGCCTCGTTTCCTACTTACAGAGGGGTGTCGGATTTCCAATCCATCCATTCCTCTGTGGGCTTCTAGAGTTCTACGGCCTCCAGCTGCTCAACTTCACACCTGCCTCCGTCCTACACATCGCAGGTTACGTTGCTCTTTGTGAGCTATTTCTGGGTTGCGAAGCCCATTTTGAGCTGCGGAAGAAGCTGTTCTGCCTTGTCCCTCGTAATCAAGGGGGATCAATATTCGAAGTGGGCAGAGCCGAGATATGGCGCCTCGCCGGGACGGGATACTTATTCGGCACACCGAAGAAGGCATCCAAAGAATGGCCTTTCAAGTGGTTTTATATTGAGGATGTCTCCCTCCCCGACCCAATCCGAATGGGTCTTCCTGAGTTTACAAATGCTCCACTGAGAAAACGCCTCAATTGGCATCCCCGGAGTCTCGGAGAGGAAGATAGCAGGGAGGTCCTTCAGTTGATGAGAAAGATAAGGATGCTTGCTCAGTCTGGATTATCAATAGTCAAGGTTATGGCGATATCCATAATGCGGGGGGTTCAGCCACTCCAATACCAAGGACTCCCATGTGGCACTTCAATGGAGAAGACAACGCCACCCGCTACGGTCGGAAGGGTCCATACTCCACCACCGCTCTGGTGGAAATACTGTCTGATTTGTACAAGGGGGAAATAGAGGAGTTCATCCGCATTAAGCCACGGGATATATTTTCCATGTACAACCCTCCCAGCTGGGTGAGCCGCCCTCCATCACTCTACTCTATTCATTCCCCGAGTCTTTTCTTTTTATAAGTATTTACTGCATCCATTTATAACAGGAATTGCGGAAAATAACCAGGGAGTTCCATAGCCCGACACCACAGCCAGAGGACCATAACCGGGCCCTTGACCACGGATTCGAAGAGGATCTGGATATATTCGTGGAGCTCGTGGAAGGGGTGTTTCACCAGGCGAGCTGTGACGGCACAGAAGTGGCCATCATTGCTGACTATCCCGGCCTCCTCCCTGCATCGCATGTAAGTAAACAAGAGACTTATCTTTCAGAAAGGATTTACTCCCTCCGTCTTACCCACCGCACAATTCTTATGCTCTAAAGGGAAAATGATCGGTGCGCCAAGCCGAACCTGAGGCCACTCGCCAACAAGGGGCGCCCGTGCCGGGTAGGCCTTCAAAAGAAAGGTGAACAGAAACATGGCGGAGCCGTCATCAAGGAGGTATGGTTTTAAACACGCTCCATGGTTGTCATCTTAAAGTATGACACTATCCGTTGTGTTTTAGCAAAAAGAACATCCGCCGGACTATGTCCGGGGATCCTACCAACCATGCCTCTACTAGCCGGATTCTGGACTCGGTCTCGAGGACGGAGGCCAGCACGGAAGTGACACTGAACTGTCCTCATACGGAGGATTTGGATAGAATGTCCGTTACAAATTCTGAAGTGGAGAGCGCCATGAATCATGGGCGCCAGCGGGCCGCACTCCGTGACCCTGGTTTTTCAGAAGAGGCTTTTAATGCCTTCAACTCGGGTGATGCGTACATCCGAGCCGCTCAAGATGGGCTTCCTAGAGCCACGGACCAGTATTTGAAAGATATATGGGTAAGTATAGAAAAATCTGATAATTATGTATATTAGTAGCCCCTGAGACTTGAAGTAGTTGGTACAACTGATTTAAGGATCATTTTATTAACAGGTTCTCTCGGAGAAGAACAACCTGTTGTCTCAAGAGCTGGAAGAATGTCGAACCCAGCTAACGGCCGCTATGGCCGAGCTGTCAAGATCTGAAAATGCATCAACTGGTATGTATTCCCGAATTGAGAAAAAGAAATATTGTATGTATAAACCAGTAATGCTAACAATATCTGATGACCAAAATCCTCAGATAATCCGGAACAGAGTCCGGGAATCCCACAAGAGGGTGAACAAGGGCGCAAAGGCAAGCAGCCACTGGCGAGCGTGTACTTACACGGGTCATAGAGAAGAAAAACAAACTCCAAGATGCTAATACCCAGCTGGGTGAAGAATTGAAAGATGTTCGGGCCCAGCTGGCAGAGCCCATGAAGGAAAATAAGAGGCTTCAATGCGGCATTTTTAGTATGTTCTCAAACGAACATTTATATAGTTCGGCAAAGATAGGAACTAACAGAGTTATGTCTGTAGGTATGCTGACTGGCTGTCCCGAAGAGGAGATGCCCCGATCCTCAGGCGATCTGCTACAAGAGCTTTCGCAACTGCATGAGCAAGTTCGACAGGTCATGCGGAGTGTCGCCAAGGCCTTGTGGCCATCCGCCTCCCTACCAGGAAGTATGGGGGAGCTTGTACAACTTTTCAAGGGAGCGCGGCGGCGTTTCCGACTATGGAAGATATCTGCCTATTGAGAAGGTGCGAGGGAGGCTTGGGCCATGGTGAAAACACGGTATACCAAGCTTGATCCGAATCATATGCCCCGGGTTGGACCTATAGGGTCAGATGGGAAAGAAATTCCCATTAGTCTGGTATATGACCAAGTGGGATTAGCCGCAAAATATTCCCAACAGGATTGTAGGCTAAACAACCTGTTGGATGGCATAGAAGTAGAATCATTTGAGTCTAAATGACTATGTACTTCAATTGACATATTTGTCCCTAGCCGGATTGTAAAACATTTATCATGGCGGACCTTTTCGCTTCAACCTCTGGACCCGATAGTCCGGAGTGTTTCCGAATAACCGCTCGGTAATATAAACCGGGGTACGCGTGGAAACCAGGCGTAGGGGTCATAATTGCTTGAACAGACAAGTACCCAACTAGGTATGTTATATTACATGGTTAGTAAGAAACATCTTCCAGAGAGAATAGTTCCGTTAAGGGTTCCTTTCCCTGGGTACGCATGCATTAACGTGCATGTCTGAACTATGATCAAAAAGTGCAGTATATGTAACATCTGGGGGTTTATATTGTGATAGGTAAAAAAACATCTTTAGTCCATGAAAGTGCAACTAATCCCCGGGTGGTTTTGGTAATTAATAACAACATATATATCATTGAACTAATCATTTCTTGAGAATATTTCAGAAAGTTCAGTGAGATGGGTATGGCAATGACTGATGATGTGGACCCCTCAAAATGCTAAGGAAAACATTGGCAAAAAGCTCAAGACTCCATTTTTGGTTTAGTGATCCAAGATCACATTGAGTCCATAGGAAAGCCAATACTATTAAAAGGGGATGAGGTTATGATGATGATCTGGTTGCTCTAAGTGCTTAGTGATTTATCTCTCAAACTATCAGCAATCTTTCACTCCATCATAAACCCATAAGTAATCTCGGTCCCACCGATTCCAAACTCAGTCACACCGAGATGAACCACCTCAGCCATATACCCAAACCCTAAGAATTTCGGATTTTCCGATTCCAAACTCGGTCATACCGAAATTGGTGTTGCCAAGCTTCAGAACCTTCAGACTCAAATCGGTGTCACCGAGATGAGAAAGTCGGTCCCACCGAAATTGGCAAACCCTAGACTTTGGAAGAATCGGACTAACCGAGATTGTATTTTCGGTCCCACCGAAAATCCCAACGTTCACAAGATTTGAACTTTCGGTCCCACCGAGTTGTCAACTTCGGTCTAACCGAGATTGCTCAAATGTGTGTAACGGTTGGATTTTGTGTGGAGGCTATAAATACCCTCCACCTCCTCTTCATTCGTGGAGAGAGCCATCGAAAGAACTACCACTCCTACCTTACATTTCGAGAAGAAAACTACCTACCCTTGTGTTGAGATCAAGTTGCTCCACTCCCACCATATGAAACTTGATTTCTAGCCTTCCCAAGTTGCTTTCCACTCAATCCCTTCCTCCACCACAGCCAAATCGGTGAGAAGAGTTGAGTGTTGGGAGATTATCATTTGAAGCACAAGAGCAAGGAGTTCATCATCACCAACACCATCTATTACCTTTTGGAGGGTGGTGCCTCCTAGATTGGTTAGGTGTCACTTGGGAGCCTCCGTCATGATGTGGAGTTGAACCAAGGAGTTTGTAAGGGCAAGGAGATCGCCTACTTCGTGAAGATCTACCCCAGTAAGGCTAGTCCTCCGTGGGCGTAAGCCATGATGGCATAGACAAGGTTGCTTCTTCGTGGACCCTTCGTGGGTGGAGCCCTCCGTGGACTCGCGCAGCCGTTACCCTCCGTGGGTTGAAGTCTCCATCAACGTGGATTGACGATAGCACCACCTATCGGAACCACGAGAAAAAATCTCCGTGTCTCCAACTTGCGTTTGCTCTTCTCCACCTCTCATTTACTATATGTGCAATTTACTTTCCGCTGCCACAACTCTAGAATTGCATGTGTAGGGTGATACTTGACTTGGTTATCATTGTGAACTTGCTAAGAATCTACTCCAATCAAAAGGCCAAGTTTTTAAGTTGTCAAGTAGTCTAATCACCCCCCCTCTAGACATACTTCCGATCCTACAAGTGGTATCAGAGCTTTGGTCTCCATTGGATTGGTTTCCATTGCATTGGACTCCATAAGCTTGGTTTCACAACCTAGGAGAGTATGGCGTCTAGTGAGGGTAATTTCCGTAGAGGTCCTTACTTTGATGGTTCAAACTTTGCTAGTTGGAAGCATAAAATGAAAATGCACATTCTTGGACATAACCCTGCCGCATGGGGCATTATTTGTGTTGGCTTGCAAGGTGAGTTCTTCGAAGAAGGAAAAGTTCCGGATCGCGAAGCTACAGCGGATGAGTTGCGGATGTTACAGAACAATGCTCAAGCTTGTGACATTCTTTTCAATGCTTTGTGTCCCGAGGAGTTCAACAAGATCAGCCGTCTTGAGAATGCAAAAGAGATTTGGGATACTTTGGTCGAAATGCACGAAGGTACCGAGTCCGTGAAGGAATCAAAGCTAGATATTCTTCAAGGTCAGCTTGACAAGTTCAAGATGAAGGAAGGTGAAGGAGTCGCTGAAATGTACTCTAGGCTTGCTCTCATCACCAATGAGATGGCAGGCTTAGGAAGCGAAGAAATGACCGACCGATTCATCATCAAGAAGATTCTCAGAGCTTTGGATGGAAAGTATGACACCGTGTGCACTTTGATCCAAATGATGCCAAACTACAAAGATCTCAAGCCTACCAAGTCATTGGAAGAATTGTTGCTCATGAGATGACACTTAAAGATAAGGAAGAGCTTCACAACAAGTCAAGTGGTGCTTACAAAGCTGCAGTTGAAGCTCCCACAACCTCAAGTGACAAGCTAGTTTCCAATGAAGAGATAAGCCTAATGGTGAAGAACTTCAACAAATTCTACAAGAGTAGAAGCAAGGAAAGAAGCTCAAAATCTAGATCATATGATGAAAAGAGATCTTCTAGTCGTGATCGAAACTGCTACAATTGTGGAAGACCGGACACTACTCAAATGAGTGTTCGACTCCCCACAAGAGAAGAGAAGAATCTCCAAGAAGAAGAAGCTCAAGAGAAGAGTCGCCT
The DNA here is from genome assembly GCA_021437245.1 of Aegilops speltoides. Taxonomy (NCBI): domain Eukaryota; kingdom Viridiplantae; phylum Streptophyta; class Magnoliopsida; order Poales; family Poaceae; genus Aegilops; species Aegilops speltoides. The sequence goes on from JAHHZJ010003681.1 coordinate 49,315, forward strand.
AAAAGAGAGAAGGAGTAGAGATGATCGTTATGAACGAAGATCCTCCGGAGAAGCAAGGATTAGGAAAGGAAAGACAAGTCATCAAGGAGCTACACAAGAAGAAAACATCAAGCTCATGTTGGTGAATGGGTTTCCGGCCCGACTCCGACAATCACTCGAAAGAAGCTATCACTCCAACTCGAATACAATCAAGATGAAGGTGTTGCGGTCTTGCTCTCGTGTCCTCCAACTCCAACTCCTATGACATATTTGATTCACCAAATGAGGGAATTGGAAGATGCTTCATGGCAAAAGGCCCCAAGGTATCACATCCTGAGTTTATTGACTTTGATAGTGATGAGGATGACTTGCTTGGTGAAGATGAGCTTTTACATGATAAATCTAGTGAGCTTAGTAATGATGAACATGCTAGTAGTCTTTATAGTCGAGAAGAGTCGAATGACAATGCTATGAAGGAGATTGAGCGTCTAACTAAAGAACTAAACACTCTTAAGTTAGCTCATGAAACAACTCAAGAAGATCATAGAGAGCTCCTAAGATCTCATGAGAAGCTACGCTCGAGAAGCTCAATCTAGAGCAAGAACATGAGTTTCTAAAAGCTATCAATGACGATCTTGAAAGAAGAGTTCTTCATATCTTGCCAAACGACTTCTCTTGTCTAATTTCTTGCCACCTATCAAAACTAAGCATGACAAGCATAAGAAAAATTCTTCATCTAGTAGTAACAATAATCATGCTAAATCAAATGTTGTTACTTCTAGTAATTCTCTTGATTCCACTAACAATGTTTCAAGCCAAGTTTCACTTGAGCAAGAAAATAGTCTATTGAAAGGGATTATAGAGAAAGGTGTCTACAAGAGTCTTGCGGAAGCAAGAGCTTTGAGGAAATTGTTCGCAAGCAAGGAAGACACGGAAGAATCAAGGAATTGGTTTTGAGCGAAAGTTCAACGCCGAGGGTGTTGAATGGGAAGAAGGTCAATATCCCACTCCAAAGTTCGTTTTCAAGAGGAGAAGTATGATCCTACTTCTTCCAATGAGGAACAAGCTCAAGATGACCTTCCACCACAAGACCACAAGCTAAAAGGCAAGGACAAGCTTCAAGAGGAGATTGATGCATTCATTGAAGCACCCAAGGCCATGGTCAAGTGGGTTCCCAAGGCAACTTCAAGTTCTACTTGACAAGCTCAACTACTACCCCAAGGATTCCCATCAAGATGATGTGGATCCCGAAGAAGAAGAACTAGAGAGTTCTTGAGGTGACTCCGCCAACATACTTCACTCACATTCATTTTGGCAAGGACTTGTGCAATCAACTTCCACATCTTGCACTAGTTCATGGAGTCACAAACCCTCATGTTGGTAAGTCAAGGGACAAGGTAATCATTGCTTTCATGGACATCATCTATTGTGTACTTCAATCTATGTCCATGGATATCCTTGTTTGTTCCTTGTGGGACTAACCCATGTAGGTATTGAAAGTGCCGAATCCAAAGGATTGCTCCCAACTCTTGATGATCTTCATCAACATTGAGCATCCACATCTTCAACATCTACATGAAGTCTTCAACGACAACCCAAGGTTAGTTTGACCCTTTAAAAGGGGTTCTCACATCAAGGGGGAGCTTTGCTCTAAAGAAATGAGCCAAAGCATCTCCTAACGATGTGAACACATTAATGCTTTATGGAAAAGTGGTAACCCCACTTGTGCTTAAACGATGAGTATGACCTATGATCAAATGTTCTCATTTGACTCCTAAGTCAATATACTCATATATAGATGACCTAGTCATCGCCAAATTGTGTGCTAGCTGTTAGTGTTTTGTTGTGCATGTTTGACACATACTTCATTTGCTATCTTATTGTGTGAGCATGTTGGATGCATGATTTTATCCATTCGAGGACATCCATTTGTTGCTTTGGTCTTTTGGTTTTCTTTCTTTTTTGACCAAATGGATGGACAAGAATGCCTAAGTTCCCCTAGCTATCTATGCTTTCTTGTCTCAAACTCTATTCATGCTTATATCACAAACTTTGAACAAGACTTTTTGGATGCACCGAGTGAGGAGCACTCGGAGCCACCGATCCGTCAAAAGCCTAACTTCCAAAACCTTCTAAGTACTTTCGGTCAAACCGATATACTCAAATCGGACAGACCGAAATCACTTGGATTGATCTAGGTTTTCACCTCGGTGAAACCGAAGTTTCAAATTTCGGCGTGACGAAGTGTGTAATCGCACGATTAACCATCTCGGTCCCACCGAAGTTTTCAAACTCGGTCCCACCGACAACCGAAGGTATATATACCGAGGACAGAGCGCGTTGATTACTTCTTCAAACGCCCGCCCTCAAACCCCGCTGCCGTCGCCTTGGTCTCCGGATCGTCTCCGCCGTCGCTTATCGCCCTCGCATGGTCTCCATCGCCGTCAGCGGTCCTTCTCATCGCGCCGTTGCCGCCGTAGTGAAGCTCCACCGCATTGGGTGAGTTTCATCCCTCTCGTGCTCCAAACGCTGATTCAATGCACGTAGGTGTTGTCAAGTTTCTTGCCAAGATTGAAATCTCCCTATCCAGCCGTTTAGATCATAGAACAAAATTCGAGTGAAAATTTTAGGGTTAGGTTTCCGCCGAACACATCTCGGTGTGACCGATTCTGCATTTTCGGATCGACCGATTTGGCCTCTGGTCATTGACCGCACTTTTCGTGAAACCGAGTTGTAAATCGGTAAGACCAAGTGAAGATTTAGTGAAACCCTAGCTGTCTCGGCTAGATCGAAACCCATTTCGGTCCAACCGAAAGTGGTGTATGTGGTCTGTTTAGACATTTCGGTTTCACCGAATCTATAGACTCGGTCAGACCGACATGTATTCTGTGAAAACCTAAAACTAAAGTTTGAACTCATTCTTTTGCAAAATCCTCTGCAGTTTGTGATAACTCTTCTATTCTGCCTATGCCTATTCTATTCACAGGTTGTCGGTCATGTGCGATGGTAGTGACGATCGAACAGTGCGAGATGCCGATTGAGATTCCAGAGGCAGCTACAAGTCCAGAAGCAAGCAGTTTTTCAGATGATGGAGAGAGAAGCACTCCAAGTGGACTGCCTGCAGCTGCTACCAGGGCCAGGAGGAAGAGGAATTCTGATGAGGAGGATTCAGACTTTGTTGCAGATGAGGAGATAACTTCTAAGCCAAAAAGGCAAGTGGTTGCCAAGGGCTATCAAGGGAAACAGTCAAAGAAAGGCACCAGCAAGGTGAAGAAATCCACTGTTGCACAGAAGCTCAGCATGGAAGAAGAAACCTCCAGCAAGATCAAGAAAACTTCCAAGAGGAAGAGGCTTGTTCATGAAGAAGCTGATTGTAGGATCGTTGAAGGCAAGAGTGTCTAGAGGGGGGGTGATTAGACAACTCGACAAGATAAAAGTTTATGCCTTTTGATTATCATAAGATCATAGCAAGTTCACAATGAAGGGCAAGTCAAGCATCATGCATACAAGTCGAGCAACATACTAAACATGCAATTCTAGAGTATAGGGCAGCGGAAAGTAGATTGCATGAATAGTAAGGGAGAGATTGTGAAGAGCAAACGCAATTGGAGACACGGAGATTTTTTCTCGTGGTTCCGATAGGTGGTGCTATCGTCAATCCACGTTGATGGAGACTTCAACCCACGGAGGGTAACGCTGCTTGAGTCCACGGAGGGCTCCACCCACGAAGGGTCCACGAAGAAGCAACCTTGTCTATGCCATCATGGCCTACGCCCACGGAGGACTAGCCTTACTCGGGGTAGATCTTCACGAAGTAGGCGATCTCCTTGCCCTTACAAATTCCTTGGTTCAACTCCACATCATGACGGAGGCTCCCAAGCGACACCTAACCAATCTAGGAGGCACCACCCTCCAAAAGGTAATAGATGGGGTTGGTGATGATCAACTCCTTGCTCTTGTGCTTCAAATGATAATCTCCCCAACACTCAACTCTCCTCACTGATTTGGCTGTGGTGGAAGAAAGGATTGAGTGGAAAGCAACTTGGGAAGGCTAGAAATCAAGTTTCATATGGTAGGAGTGGAGCAACTTGATCTCAACACAAGGGTAGGAAGTTTTTCTTCTCAGAAATGTAAGGTAGGAGTGGTAGTTCTTTCTGATGGCTCTCTCCACGAATGAAGAGGGCGTGGAGGGTATTTATAGCCTCCACACAAAATCCAACTGTTACACACATTTGACCAATCTCGGTCGGACCGAAGTTGACAACTCGGTCGGACCGAAAGTTCAAATCTTGTGAGCGTTGGGATTTTCAGTGGGACCGAAAATACAATCTCGGTTAGTCCGATTCTTCCAAAGTCTAGGGTTTGCCAATTTCGGTGGGACCGACTTTCTCATCTCGGTGACACCGATTTGAGTCTGAAGGTTCTGAAGCTTGGCAACACCAATTTCGAATGACCGAGTTTGGAATCGGAAAATCCGAGATTCTTAGGGTTTGGCTATATGGTGAGGTGGTTCATCTCGGTGTGGTGAGTTTGGAATCGGTGGGACCGAGATTACTTATGAGTTTATGTTGGAATGAAAGATTGCTGATAGTTTGAGAGATAAATCACTAAGCACTTAGAGCAACCAGATCATCATCATAACCTCATCCCCTTTTAATAGTATTGGCTTTCCTATGGACTCAATGTGATCTTGGATCACTAAACCAAAAATGGAGTCTTGAGCTTTTGCCAATGTTTTCCTTAGCATCCTAGGGATTCACCTCTCTAGTCCTTTTGCCATGCCAGAGTGGTTGACTTTCCTGAAACATACTTGATAAAAGCATTAGTCCAACCACAAAGTATGTTGTCATTAATTACCAAAACCACCTAGGGAGCAAATGTGCTTTCACTGATGATGATGATGATTCTGATGAGGAAGCACCTCAGCCTCCTCAGAAGCAGAAGTTGATGGGAGATGCCATCAGGGCAGGAGCACCCACAAAAGCTAAGCCATCAGCTCAAGCAAAGGCAGCCCAAGCCAAACCTGCTGCCAAGCCAAAGAAGACTGTGAGGAACATACCTGCTTCAGAGAAGAAGAAGGACAATGTGCCACCTGCAGAATCTGATGAAGAGGCACATGTTTTGCTCAAGCTCAGACAGAAATTGCCAGTTCATAATGATGCTCATCCTCGAGCAGAAAATATGAAGGAGAGAAAGGACAAAGGACTCAGGCTATGGAGGCAAGTTGATCCATATGCCACCAGGAGAAGAACAGCAGTTGACCCAAGATTCCACACTAGAGAGCAACAAGACTTTTATGAGACAGTGCTCATGGATAAGAAGCCAATTGTTCTTGACACGGATCGTTGATTTGGGATTACATCGACAGTGAAGAGCACATAGACTACTTCCCACATGTGCATGAAAGCTTCACTTGCTTGTGGGATTGCGAGTTTGTTGGTCGGTCGATCGCTTGGAATGATGAGATGATCATGCGGTTCTATGCCACCGCACACTTCTATCCAGATGGCAGAATTGTATGGATGACTGAAGGGCAGAGATTCCATTCAACTGTTGAGGAATGGAGAGCATTGCTGAATGCACCTGTATCAAGGGATGATGATGTTGATGTGTATGGCATTCCGAAGAAAATCACGAGTCGATGAAGAACATGTACAATGAGGTAAATGAGAAGGATGTTGAGATATGGAAGCTTGGTTGATCTATTACCTTGAGCAGGTCTCCCAACCACCAATACCATTACGAGGCATACTTTGATGCCCAAGTCGAGACCACCGCATGATAAGAGGGTACTCTATCAACATGCTGCACATTCTAGATCGAAGACACCTTTTAAGGTGATGGACACGATAGTTGAGACTATCAAGAGGACAGCAGAGACTGAAAGAGGTCGTGTGGGTTTGCTCCGCATATTCAGATGCTCATTAATGCCAAGTTTGGCACGGACACCTACCGTTGGATAGACCCCACTTGCCACCGCAGCACGAACACGAAGATAATGAGATTGTGATGAGTGAGGATGCTCCCACATCTGTCGAAGGACATGCTAAGTCTGAAGCTGCCAAACAAGCTAAAGCTGAGAAGGAAGCAGCAGCAAAGCCCAAGAGCATTGCAGAACAACTTCTTGAAGCCACTCGAGAGAATTGAGCTCACGCTGGCCAGCATAGTGCGCAGTCTCGGGAGAGCCTAGAGAGGATTGTTGAGGATAAGTTCCATGCTCGGACGTCAAAGTGGATGAAGTGCAGGTCACCGTCAACAAGCTTGAGGCAGACATCGAGGAAGCTAAGAGGGAGAAGGCAGAACTCATGAGGGAGATGGAAGATGATCTAGTCCAGGATGACTATGAGCAGCCTGCTCCAGTGCCCACAAAGCCCAGATCAGCTGCTATTCCAGTGTCAGACCCCAGGGCTACTACATCAGCACCTCCTACAGCTCCGTCGGTTCCGACCACCCAAGATATCCTCCTCCGGCTCCACAGACTTCAGCAGAAGCTTTGCAGATGCAGCTATCTCCACTCCATCGGCAGACAGAGCCGCCAGCAGAGTCCCGAGTGACGATTAGCTCTATACCTTTCGAACTTTTGGTAACTTGTTGCCAAAGGGGAGAAATTGTATAGATCATAGGGCTTCGAGAGAGTGCTCGTTTTTGCTCTTTCGTTTGCGGTTTTCCTTGAGATACTATTGAGTTCTTTGAGACATTTCGTGTGTTTGATACTCGTTTGCTCTATCTTGATGAGTGCTTGATCATACTGTTCTTAATGTGTGCTTGATGCTTATCATATTCCATTCATATCTTG
>JAHHZJ010003682.1:0-110080 GCA_021437245.1 Aegilops speltoides
GCCACGAGGTCCATGCATTTTGAGTTTTAGATAAGCATAATGAGGGACTACATTAAAACGGGCGAAGGCCGTTGAGGGAGTCCTGGATTAGGGGGTATCCGGACAGCCGGACTATATACTTTGTCCGGACTATTGGAGTGTGAAGATACAAGACTCAAGAATCCGTCCCGTGTCCGGATAGGACTCTCTTTTGTGTGGAAGACAAGCTTGGCGATCTGGATATTGTATTTCCTTCTTTGTAACCGACTCCGTGTAAACCCTAGCCCCCTCCGGTGTCTAGATAAACTGGAGGGTTTAGTTCTTAGAGGGACGGTCACAATCATAATCAGCATAGGCTAGCTTCTAGGGTTAGGCTCTACGATCTCGTGGTAGATCAACTCTTGTACTACTCATATCATCAATATCAATCAAGAAGGAAGTAGGGTTTTACCTCCATCGAGAGGGCCCGAACCTGGGTAAACATTGTGTCCCTTGCCTCCTGTTACCATTAGCCTAAGACGCACAGATCAGGACCCCCTACCCGAGATCCGCCGGTTTTGACACCGACATTGTTGCTTTCATTGAGAGTTCCTCTGTGTCGTTGCTGCAAGGCTTGATGGCTCCTCCAATCATCAACAACGACACGGTCCAGGGTGAGACTTTTCTCCCGGACAGATCTTCGTGTTCGGCGGCTTCGCACTGCGGGCCAATTCGCTTGGCCATCTGGAGCAGATCGACAGCTACGCCCCTGGCCACCAGGACAGGTTCGGAAACTTGCACTACACGGCCAATATCCGCGGAGACTTGATCTTCAACGGATTTCAGGCCTGTGCCAGGAGCGCCAGACAATCACGACGAGCACGACCTAGACCTGCTGTCGGACAATGCTCGGGATATCGCCCCTGCAGGAGCCCGGACCTAAATTCGGGCAGAGTGGGTTGTTCGAGAATGGGTGGATGGAGCCCGCCCCAGAGGCCACACACTCATCGGCGGTAGAGCCAAACACAGATCTTACCCCTAAGGAAGCCGGTGAAACCGGACCACCGGATTCGTATCCGGTTGTAGGTTCCAGTCCGCGCGCCTCCAAGCTCGCCGATTCTGGTTGGGCTCCGGTAATGGAGTTCATCGCTGCGGATATCTTCCAGCACTCGCCCTTTGGCGACATGTTGAACTCTTCAAAGTTCCTCTCTTTGTCAGGAGACTCTCGGCCGAACTATGTCCGGCTCGAATGGGAAGCAGGCGATGAAGGAATTCGTTGCCCACCCACCACCCACTTCATAGCCACTGTCGACGATGTATCAGACATGCTTGACTTCGACTCTGATGATACCGACGGTATGGGCGTCGGTGCAGGAGACGATTCAAAATCGACGGGCGCTTGACTGCCACCTCGTCATACGATATATACATGGTGGATACGAATAAGGAGGACGACGGCGACAATCCGGAAGATAAAACCCCCGGGCAAAAGCCAAAACGACGGTGCAGACGCCGCTCCAAGTCTAGCAACAGTAAAAATAGCGATAAGAGCGCCAGAAAGATCGACACCCCAGTCAACTCAGAAGGCAACAACGACCATATGGACCCAGCAATGGAGCAGGATGAGCCAGGTCACGCCGAACACAGCTCGGAGCAGACGCCCGATCACAACGATCCCAAGGGGCGAATTCATCAAACCGCCCCGGGACAAGAACACAATCCGGATAACGATGCATTCATCATCCCGGAAGCATGCTTGGAACGAGATAACCTCCACAGAAGGCTTATGGCCACTGCAAGAAGTGTAAAGAAGCAGAAGCAACGGCTAAAGGCCGCACGGGAAATGCTCAATCTCATATGGAATAAAGTGCTAGACACTGAAGAAAAGTACGGCGACGATCGCCATACAAAGAGCTGTCCAAAACGCAAGTTGCTGCCAGAATTCGATGACGAGGCCGTTCCACCAAAGAATAACACGGCCAGGAGGCCGGACAAACCACTTCATAACCGCAACAGAGCAGCTACCGACGGCGCACACGATTTACGCGAGCTCTTGGATAAGAAAGCGGGCGCGGCTAGGTCCATCTACGGATCTAAAGGACACACCCCAGCGCAGGACTATAGTCACCAAAACGATCATACCGATCGGATACCAGTTCGGAATCAACACCGGACACAACAACAGCCGACGGCATGCTACAACACGTCCAGATACAGAGGGGCTGCTCACCCCCTGTGCTTCACTGAAGAAGTACTGGACCATGAATTTCCATAGGGTTTTAAACCTGTGAACATAGAGGCATATGACGGAATGACAGACCCAGGGGTCTGGATCAAGGATTTTATCCTGCATATACACATGGCTCGTGGGGATGACCTCCACGCCATCAAATACCTTCCCCTCAAGTTGAAGGGGCCAGCTCGACACTGGTTGAAAAGCCTCCCCGAAAGTTCAATTGGAAGTTGGGAGGAACTCGAGGATGCTTTTAGGGCCAATTTTCAAGGGACTTATGTCCGGTCTCTGGATGCGGACGATTTAAGTCACATAATCCAACAGCCTGGAGAGTCCGCCCGCAAGCTTTGGAACAAATTCAACACTAAGAATAATCAAATCGTCGATTATCTGGGTGCCGAAGCCTTAGCGGCCTTCAAACACAGCATCCGGAACGAGTGGCTCACCAGACACCTCGGCCAAGAAAAGCCAAGGACAATGGCAGCCTTAACAAGCCTTATGACCCGCTTTTGCGCGGGTGAAGATAGCTGGTTGGCCCGTAAAGGCACCAGCGACCCAAGCACATCCGAAAAAGGGATGGCAACGGGATGCCGCGGCGCAATAAAAACAAACGTCAACACAAGGAAGAGAGCCCGGACAACACAACGGTCAACGCCGGATTCAGGGGCTCTCGACCCGGTCAGCAAAAGAAGGCATTTAAAGGCAGCTAAGAGGGACCGTCCGGTCTGAATAGAGTCCTGGACAGACTATGCCAAATTCATGGCACCCCCGACAAACCTGCGAACCACACTCACAGAGAATGCTGGGTCTTCAAGCAGGCCGGCAAATTAAATGCCGAACACAAGGGAAGGGAAACACCAAGTGAAGACAAGGATGAGCCTCGCTAGCCAATCACTTGGGGAAGAAAAAAATTCCAACCAGAGGTAAAAACAGTAAACATGATCCACGCGACTCACACATACACGAGAAGGCACGAATGCACGCTCAGAGACGCATACGCTATAGAGCCCGTCGTACCCAAACCTAACCACTGGTTGGCTTGTCCGATCACTTTTGATCACATAGACTGCCTGACTAGTATTCGGCACGGAGGATCAGAGGCCTTGGTGCTCGACCCAATAATCGACGGATACCATCTTACTCACGTCCTCATGGACGGCGGCAGTAGTCTCAATTTAATATACCAGGACACTGTCCGCAGGATGGGGATAGACCCATCTAGAATCAGCCAAAGCAACACCACCTTTGAAGGGGTGATACCAGGCGTTGAAGCCCACGACAGGGGCTCCATCATACTGGGGTAACATTCGGTTCCCCCGTCAACTCCAGAAGCAAAGAACTAATCTTCACCATCGCCTGCGGGGTCAAAACCAACGGATCTCAGGTAGGAGGTCCCGATTTGTGCGTCTTAGGCTGATGGTAACATGAAGGAAGGGACACAATGTTTACCCGTTTCGGGCCCTCTGGATGGAGGTAAAACCCTACTTCCTACTTGATTGATATTGATGATATGAGTAGTACAAGAGTGGATCTACCACGAGATCGTAGAGGCTAAATCCTAGAAGCTAGCCTATGATGATTATGATTGTGATCGTGATCGGCCTTCTAAGGACCAACCTCTCCGGTTTATATAGACATCGGAGAGGGCTAGGGTTTACATGGAGTCGGTTACAAGGAAGGAAATATAATATCCGGATCGCCAAGCTTGTCTTCCACGCAAAGGAGAGTCCCATCCGGACACGGGACGGAGTCTTGAGTCTTGTATCTTCACACTCCAATAGTCCGGACAAAGTATATAGTCCGGCTGTCCGGATACCCCCTAATCTAGGACTCCCTCAGTAGCCCCTGAACCAGGCTTCAATGACGATGAGTCCGGAGCGCAGTCTTGTCTTCGGCATTGCAAGGCGGGTTCCATCTCCGAATACTCCAAAGTAATCATCGAACACTTAGACCGTGTCCGGATCTGCAAGATGATATTCAAGTACCACCGTAGAGAGAATGATATTTCACAAACGTAATCTGCTGACAACTTTTTTTAGACAACATGACATGTCATTACGGTCAGGTCATTATTCGAACCGTTTTCCCTCAACCAGCCACAACGCATATTGCGATGCGGTTTCCTTGACACGTCTTGTCAAAGCAGAGATCGTGTCCCCTTATCATGGGATTCTCATAAATATGGGTATGGGTAACCCAACCACGCCATCAATCGTGGTGCTTGGGAAGTAAACTATTCTCAACGGGCAAGTGGGGAGGCGCACCGCTTTCATCACCTCTATAAAGGGATAAGGGTTCCCCATTTTTACCCACGCCTTCTTCCTCCTTTGCTCACCCGTGCCTCCTCGAGCTCCACTGCCCTAGCCCAAGTCTTGTCCGCATAGCTAAACATGTCCGGAGCAGGAGGCAAGTGGGTGGCTTCCACCGTGAAGGAGAAGCATATCGCGAATCTTCGGGCGGCCGGATACTTGGCCATAGACATCGCGCACCGGCTACCGGACGCCGGGCAGATTATTCCAACTTCGGAACCTCACGAGAGGGTCATTTTTGTTGCCCACTTCGTTCCTGGACTGGGATTTCCACTTCATCCCTTCGTCCGCAGGCTCATGTTCTACTACGGGCTAGATTTCCATGATCTAGCCCCAAATTTCGTCCTCAACATCTCGGCATTTATCGTTGTGTGCGAGGCCTTCCTCCGCATCAGGCCTCACTTTGGCTTGTGGCTACAAATCTTCTGTGTGAAGCCGAAGATCGTGAGCGGCCAACAAGTGGAGTGCGGAGGGGCCATGGTGGGCAAGATGCCTAACGTCACCTGGCTTAGCGGCTCCTTCGTGGAGACCGTGAAAGGGTGCCAATTGGGGTGGTTCTACATCACCGAACCGCGCGACGCCAACTAGGCGACGGCCCTCTAATTCCGATCCGGAACCCGCATGCGACTCACCTCCTCGGAAAGGAAGGGCCTGACCTGGGGCGAACCTGCAGAGCTGGCTGGAGTCCAGAACTGCATCGAAAATATGAAGGACAAGAACATCAAGCTTGTCAACGTGGTCCAGGTCATGCTTGTCCGCCGAATTCTTCTGTGCCAATGATGGGTATTCAATCTGTGGGAGTTCGTCCCAGCCGAACACCAGACACTTCGAAAGCTCTACGACATGATGCACAGAGACGCATGGAAGGCGCTATTCAAGGCCTCTGAAGTACCTCCTCCCACATCCGAGGACCGCAGACTTCATGCCGCGCGGCCCGCCCGTCCGGTGAGTTTTCTGACTACCACCGGATTCAGTTCTTCTCAATATATTCATGGGGGAGTCTTAAGTCATTGTGTGTATTTGATCAGGATTATGTGGAGACAGCGAAGCGGATTGACTGTCCGGCTCCGCTGCCAGAAGGTCCAGCCGATGCTCTCCTAATGGAGATGCTAGTCCCGGCGCCCTACAAGGCACCGGAAAAGAAAGCCCCAGGGACCAGGAAGGGTCTCCGGCATTAGGTCGTACCGGATGCCTCATCCGAAGACGACGAGGCACACTCCTCCCTAGAAGGGGAGGAAGAAGAGGAAGTGGCCGCCCCATCCGGGGAGGATGGGGGCCTAAGAAGGTGGACCAGGGGGCCAGGAAAGGCCCCCGGCGCAAGGCCGTCATACCCTCGTTGTCCGACGACGACGAGGCACATTCCTCCCGCGGAGGCGGGGGGAAACAAGAAGAAGTTCTGCCTCCACGCACTGGGGAGGAGAAGAGGAAAGCCGCCTGAGGGGGAGGCTAGGACGTCCAATAAGGGAAAGGTGTCCCTTCCGGACTACTCTAGCACGGCCGCTCACAGTGATGAGGAGTGGCGGCCCAGGGGGAAGCCCCTAGCGAGATCATAAGTCTCCACACTATATTGTATTTTAGTGCGACTTTGCTTTATAGTCTTGTTATAACGCCGAACATATATGTAGTCCAGCCAGAGTCCATCCCGAAGTATCGTCTTCGGATGGTTCTTTGAGTGATTCAGAGATGAACTCGCTCCCGCGGCCACTACTCCTCGACCTGCGGATGACACGGAGGTGTTGTGCCAAAGGCTCCCGGAGCAGGGAGAGGTGACTCCGGAGACGCCCCAAGGCGGGATTCCAGACATCGGGCACACGGGGTACAGGATCCCCGCGGATCATGCCAATGAGAGCCGCAACCAGCCGGGATCTCAGCCGGCTACTATGCCGGAACCTTCGATGGTTCCGGATTCGGGCAGGCGGCCCCTCGCTAGGGAGGGCGAGCCGTCCGTGCCAATGACTTCCATTACGCTAGAGGCGTCGGATAGACTGCTGGAAGCGCTTTGCGGTGCTTCCATGGATGACGAGCACCGTACTCTTATGAGTGCGGTGATTCAGAAGGTTCTGTCTGCCAAGAGCGGACTAACCGAAGCCTGCACCAGCCTTCTGACGGGCTTTGAGGTAAGTAATAAAAATGTAAAATTATCACCCGATAGGTAGTAGCCCCTGATACTCTGTTTGGTGTTCGGAAAGAAGAGCCATATGGAGGGTCAATTAAAATCCGCAGGAGTCTAATAGTAAGTGTGCATGTGAATAAGCAGGCTGTGCTGCTTGCCGCTGCTGTCCGCACAACCGAGGTTGCCAGAGTAAAACGGGGCCTGGAGCAGGTGCAGGGAGAGCTCGGCCTCACAAAGAGGCAGCTCGAGGAGAACAAAGGTGAGTGATACCCCATTCACATATAATGAAGGATAGACAAAGTTTGGTTATTCTAACAACAAAGCGTCGCAACTTTGTAATAGGGGCCACCATCGAAGTGGCGTCTTTGAAGAAAGTGTTGTCGAGGCCGAGGACAAGGCGACCTTGGAGTGCAAGGAGCGCGAAAAGCAAGATGCTAGAGTGGGCGAGGTACAGCAAGAGCTCCAGGAGCTCGGCAAGAAGTTTGAGTCCTTAGAGCATGATCTTAAGATGAAAGAGACTGAGCTTGCGAAGGCCCTTGCGAGTGTGAAAGATACCAAGGCCAAAGCCGAAAAGGCACAACAGGAAATCCAGGCGGCCAAGAAGATAGCGGCGGGTAAGACATTCTTTATGCAAAGCAAACATGTGGAGGAGGCATTTCTTTTACTAACCCGAATTCGGAGCTCTCCAGGGCATTCGCAGATCTGCCACGCATTGTATCAGATGCCATGGAGTTCTACCGTGCCAAGGAGGGGAGCTCAACGGGGAAGCTATTCTGGTCCCAGTATGCTGGGGCCTAACACCCAACGCCTCTGAGTGACCAACTGAAGCAGTTGGTTGAACTCCAAAGGGCGGCCGAAGTGGCTATGAAAGATTTCATAGTATGGATGTGGCCTGGTGAGCCCCTGCCCACTAGCTACTTCGGCCTGATCAAGCGGATGGTAAATGCCTGTCCACGGCTTGAAGTGATCAAGCGATCCATTTGCATTGAGGGTGCCCGCCGGGCCTTTCCCCGTGCGAAGGTGCATTGGGGCAAGCTGGATGCGGAGAAGCTGGTGAAGGACGGGCCTCCGGAGGGCAAGGCGCATCGCTATCCCGAGAAGTATTATGATGGCGTTATGAAGGGCGCTCGTCTCGTGGCCGATGAATGTGGCAAAGACACGATCCTTGAGTAAATGTACTTCTGTTGTTTGTTGTAATCTAAAGACGAAGTTACTTGCGCTATGTAGCGCTTTTGATTTATAATATTACCTTCTGTGCGGCTGTTTATAGAATTCTGAAAGTAGGCCAGTCGTCGGCTTCCACCCCCACGCAACTTGTACCGGGGTGTTCCTAGAAAAACCCGCACACTCTTTATCCAAATTTTTGGTCCCTTAAGGAGGTATCCGGCGCAGCGAACAAGGCAATCAGACTATGCAGCTTTATAACTTTCACTTAGCCATAGAAGTCTACAATTTTAAATTTCGGCGAAGCCCCTAGAATTTGGAAGGCCGAATTGGGGCGCTATATACACCTAAATCGGACGAGGCTGATTCCTCGCCTAAAGCGGAAAAAATCTTTATGGATTTTAAGACCTCTCGAACAGCGACCAGCTCTCGCCGCATCATGCCGGTCAGTTTTCGGCTTTCTCTACCGAGGTGCACGTCCGGAAGAACTGGGGCACAATCGCAGTAGTTCTCCCTGCGCTACCTTAGCCGATATAACAGAACGTATGGTACCAAAACAAGGGAGGCGGGCAAACCCAAATATTGATCCAAGACGTGATTCACAGCTGATGCATATAGTGCTATAAGTTCGGGGTGCCGCACTGTTGAAAGTGTTCGGACTTGTTTTGCCATATTATGAGGCGTCATAAGAAGCCCCTGGCAAACTGATTGTACCAAGGTGTACGGATGCAATATTAAATAAACATTTGCAAGAAAAATGCGCAAATAGGAATAATAAGCTGACACTATATATTATCTCCCATTGATGAATAATACGTTTAAGCGTATGTTTACAATGGGTGTGTTTAAGCAGAAGTAAATAGGACTATTTAACATGTCCTATCCAAGGGCTGGCTGCATATAGGTATACTAGTCGACTGCCCGTGCATTGCCACGGAACATACATGTACCTTTTTCTTTATGTGAGCACACAGAACCACTTCTTCTCCTTTCTGCAGATGTGATGAATCCATCGTCACATCCTCGAGTCGCGCACGGCCCTTCCTCTTTACATACTATCTACGACTGCCTCTTCTTCCTTACATGCTATCGTCAATGCCTGTTCCATCATGCCGGACTCTCTCCGACATCATCTCCTCTAGACACCATTGCTTACCACCATCCACCTGTTACCGTCCCCTCTATAGCAGGTCGGGGTTGTACAGCCTCTACCTCTATGAGGTGAACACCAGATGGCATGTCACATCGATGCTCACACCCATCAATTAGGTCATAAAGAGTACAGGTAGGGCTAGCTATATATATCCATGTGTTGCTATGGATCAATAATTTAGATTTTCTTGACAAGTGGAATATTACCTTTGCACTTCAAGCCACACCCTTTGTTTCATCATGAAACTCCACTGATATTTGCAATGAAATTAAATTAAATCATAGACCTCACACTCCCCACATTCCATTTTCAACTACATCCTTTCTCGAACAATCGTCATGCTCATAAGTATTAATGAAGCATGACCGAGTCGATGGTGACATTCCCCTCCCCCACAAAAATACAAGGTGTTGTCTACTTCCTTTGGATTTCCCTTAGCTTTGCCATCACTTTGTACACAAATAGTAGCATACCCAATTACAGCGAGACACATCTACTGGCCGGTGTAACTGCATCATCATTTTTTGGTTGCTCGCAGATAACAACAATATACTTGGCACCAGCATCATGAATCTTATTTGATATGTATGTACCCTCTAGTGTAAAGTTCAAGTTATAACATTTGATTTCTGAAAAACAAGCATATTACATGTTTTATGCCACAACCATATTCTTCAAACAAGATTTGCATAGTATAAGTTTGACCCTGCAAACGAAACATAGATAATCAGAAAACATGGCCAATTTGCAGGTTTGCTATCAGGATTCAAGTCACGCCAATCATGTTATCTACACATACTTCGACATACTGGAAAGCCTTTCCAGGGAGACGTACAACAAGCTAAGGGATTATACCACCGATTTGTTTTGGTCATATATTCCTAGATGGCAGTGTCCATGGTGTTAGTTAACTGCATGCAGAAAGCTAGGGAAATTACTATGTTAGTTAACTACGCACAATCCAGAATTGTGAGCTGGAATAACTCAGTCCCTATTATTTTGCAAGGGATATTACTTTTATTCTAAGGAACTTATTTGCTTCACAAACATATCTTCTTGCAAAGTTATTCACTATATTGTCGAGAACTGTAAGAAATTTGATTAATACAAATTAAGATCAAATTTATTTTTAAAGAGCATACCTATCTCCGGAGAAAAGCGAGCTGATCAAGCATATGTCTATGATTGAAACTGATTCACATTTTTTCCAACATATGCTATCTAGCATAACCTGAAAAAAATTATGTAGGCCGTGAGAGAGGAAAAATATTTCTAGTTTCTAGGACATGTGATGTATTGCATTATGAAATTAAAGTTTTAATGTATCACTTTCTATTCCTAGAACAATGATGAGGAATCAAATAGCCGCAGTTACGAACTTCATATAGTTCAATAAAATAAATTGCGCAAAGCAACACACTGTTCTGAACAGGGCAGAGGCCTGATCAAATTTTAATTAAGTGAAGCAATACAGATACTTGTGATCTACCTACAACACTGACCAGTAGGCAATATCAAACCCTACATCTAGTAGCTTAATATCACTTACGATCATCTAACAAAGTAGAAATCAACCGGAAACATCTAGAGCTTCACAACAACATAAAAAGATATGGAAAAATATGTACCTTTTTCTAGATAATGAAAGACATAGTGCTCCTAGCCTCTGCATCGTGATCATATAAAAACTAAGAAAAATACCCTTACAGATCTTATGTGCCTCAAAGATGAATCAGGTTGCTTTTGAAGCTCCTCGGACTCTTTGAGTCTGTGATGCCGAGTGATCCAAGACTTTCACCAAGCAAACTTCTGCAATTGTCCTCGAATTAGAAGATTGTTGTCCGTGTATTAGTTAATACATGTTCAAACTAAGGTACTTTTTTCTCATATATTTTGAAGCCCAAATAACAAAGATCTTTGAACTTTTTCCTCAAAAAACATCTCATGTATTTTCAATTCTAACTGCATTTACACATGTAGCAGAAAAAGAGACGGCAATACTGAAGCCACTACAGTACAAGGATCTTTGCAATAGCAGTGTCAAACAGTATAGTTCCCCTTTTGCGTCACAAAAATTAAGGCAATGCAACAATATGAAGAACCACCAGTATATCTATCAGCTGGATGTGGATTTTGTACTGTCCTGAAATAAATATTATGTGAAGATAAAGTGGCAAACATCACAAGATTACAAGACTGGATTAACAACATAGGATGACTGCAAACTCAAAATTCATTTATAGGGAGAAGACCAGAGTAGGGACACGGCGGACAATCAGAGTCGGAAAACTAACGGCTACAATCAAAGAAGACAAACAGATGATCACCAGAGTCTGTTTGGCCCGCTCAGAACCTGGACTACCCAAAAAAGGCTAGCAGACTGATGGCTGGATGGTTTTGGCTTCATGCTCACCATTTACGAATGATGCGTATATGTTTCTTTATCTACACATGGGTAGTCACTACACTGCTCAGTTTTGACACTTTCAGTGTTCATGAGTTGACTCCAGTAAGAAACATACTTGAGTTACAATTTTAATTTTTAATATAAATGCACACCAATAATAGCATTGTACAACCAACTGACTTCTTGGCACAAATCACATTTCTTGGCAGTGATACAAATCAGACCCAAGCTATAGCCTCATAATCAATCCTGGGCTCCAAGCTCACCCCTGAAGACCATGCCACCACTCATGCCAACAAGAGGTGGACGGAAGATTCAGAAGCAAGTAAAACTTTTATGGCCTAGCAAAGTGAATTAAGTTGGGCAGTAGATGACACAGTTTAAAGCACAAAGAGAATGGATCATACCTAGCAGAGGTGTTGCTCATGCTTTATCTCACTCTAGAAGATAATACGCACCATTCTAGCTCCCTTGGAAACAAACTGTTCAAACATAACATTACTAAAAAGGAGCAAATGTTTTATTCTCAACAAGAGTGTATAACAAAATATTCTAACAATGGTAGGTATTGAACAAGTTCATGGAAGTTATAATTGAATTGTTCAGCCTTATTACATCGCTTTTGTGACAACTGAACCTATAGTAACTATGACAGCAAAATAGGAATGTGCACACCTAATTGGTTAAGAATGTGCATGCCAATAAAGGTAGCTAAGATACTACAACGGGAAAAATATTTTTGAGCGCAAAAACTTCTGCAAATTCATTCAAAACATATGCACGTTAACACGTTAAATACTTTTAGCAGAATAGTACTTGCCCAAATTTGAAAATATGTGTGTTGTCCCCTTTCCCGAAACATATTTGCATCACCCACAAGGAAAAAAACTCGGAAGAATATGGGAAAGGTAAGAAGATGTCTCCATTCAAAACATGGGTTAGTCATAATAGGACACTTGTGTGATAGCCTATAATCTGAAGTAAAATCTTGGCCGCCATCTAAGCGAATGTAAGCATGAGCAATCTAATCCTAACTAAGCGAATAAATTATCCATTAACTATATAACATATAATCGATATCATTCATCGGATGTAATTAGTCAAATGCCTACATGAATGTGAAATATATTATGGTCCTTGCAGAGGAAATATTAGAAAGTTACAAACAACAACAACAACACCATTAGAGATCACGAGAAGCATGCCATGCATGAACAAACATGAGAGAAAACCACATTCTTTTGACCTGTTGTTTCCTTTCTGCTTCGATCGTTCATGTGAATTAGAATAATCAATCAGCTCAGTAGGGCATGTGCACATGTACATGTGAAGTTAATCGGAGGGAAAAGATGGACACATATCAACTCAGTCTGGGAATTTCAGAGCGCAAGTACATTAGGAATTTGGAAGTTGGAAAAGAAAATCACAAATCCCAGTTAGGCAGCGGCGATCAATTCCTATACTGCATGTTTTAATCATGACTGTCTCAGGCAATGTAATACATTGGAAGACAGAATAAAAATGTTAAATAGGAGAGAGAGAGAAAATGTACCAGATATATTCAGCAATTTAAGTAATACCGTTTGACGGATCGCACCAGCCATTTGAAGAAAACAATCGTCACAATGTGCAGGAACACCATATTCCCCTCGGCTTGCAATACAAAAAGCAGGCCTCCAACATATTAATACAGTTTCAAATGTGAACATCACAAAGCAAACAGAAAAGTATGCATATCATCAACATACTATAAGGATCCACTACAACATTGGAAGCACAGAAGTACTGTCAGCAGCGAGGGGCCAAGATGACATCAAACCTACACTCGTAAAGCATGTCATGCAGCTCACCTTTGACAAAGATATCCCGCAGATTCCCGTCTGATCCAGGGAATCAACGGGGACCTCCTTGGTTACCCTATTCTGCATCATTTATCCCAAATTCAAAACAAAACTCAAATCGTAGACCAAAAACGCACACAACACACGAGCTAAATTATACTTGGAAGCAAGACCCACCGCCTTGAGATGGCCATGCCTGAAGAGGCAGAGCGCAGAAGCGGTGACGCAGCTAGAGTTGGCCACCAAATTGACACCGTCAGTGAGCACGATGGCGCCCAGCTGTGTGGCATTCGGGCAAGCACCCTGCCCAGGCTGCCCGGTGGCAGTGCGTACTTCTCCTCCTCCTCGACATCTACCATAGCTCGGACAACCCCGACCACCCTCCCCGCCGTTGCATTCTCCCGTGCAACACCTCCTACCACATGACCGCTTCCGTCGTGGTCTTTCATCTCTAGTGTTGGCGGGCTGCAGAGGAGAGCGGGATGCAGCAGCGGCGGCGCTGGGATGGACCGCGGTGAAGCACGACGCGGTGGTCGAGATAGGGAGGGGGAGATGGGCGATGGCAGCGGCCATAGCGGCCTTGGTGGATGAGGGAGCGAGCAGGTGTGGTTTCTTCGGGAATTAAACGTGGAGAGATGGGAACGAGCGAGGGGTCGGGGAGATTGGATAATGGGATGGGCGTTCATGGGGTCATGGGTTTTCCCCCTCTTTTTTCTCGCTGCTTTTTC
Source organism: Aegilops speltoides (assembly GCA_021437245.1). NCBI lineage: Eukaryota > Viridiplantae > Streptophyta > Magnoliopsida > Poales > Poaceae > Aegilops > Aegilops speltoides. Next base: position 13,907 of record JAHHZJ010003682.1, read on the forward strand.
TGATGTGGGGTGCAAAGGAGCGATGCGGGCGATCGACGTGGGGGGAGCGACGAGGTCGAACCATCACGACGTTCGATTCTGCTTTAATAGTAGAGATAAAACAGGTATAACGACCATGAACAGATTCCACCTGGGTATTACCTTTTGTGCGCAAAGCCTGTTGCCTCCTTGGTTTTCTCTCCTGTGTAAGTCTGACAATCCAGCTCTTCTGAAGAGGCTGCCCTAAAGCAGTGTCCTGAAAGATAAGAAGGGAGGGTTATGAAGGTATGTTGCGGTTATACCGCACTGTTGACTGAGTCACTGCTGCGCCTCTGCCTATGCCCATGGTATTTTGAGTGTGTAATTCTGTACGCGTGGCACAAATGCTACTTTGATGGGGCTTGAGCGGAGGCCGGACTGCTAGTCGTGCTCTTGGCGTGCCTAGTGATCTTGTTGCGGGGTGCTCCGGATACGCTCGACGGTGCTCGAGGTGGCCGTCGCCGGATTGGTGGTTTGTCGAAGGAGGCCGCATTGTACTTCCGCCACAAGGGCTGCAGTATGCTCTTCTGTACGGAGACAACGGTCCATGTTTCCGTTGACTGTTATGACCCCGCGTGGTCCTGGCATCTTGAGCTTGAGGTATGCATAGTGTGGTACCGCATTGAATCTAGCGAATGTGGTTCGTCCAAGCAGTGTGTGGTAACCACTACGGAAAGGGACGATATCGAAGATTAACTCTTCGCTTCAGAAATTATCCGGAGATCCGAAGACCACTTCCAATGTTATAGAGCCCGTGCAATGGGCCTCTACTCCAGGAATTACGCCTTTAAAGGTGGTTTTGGTGGGCTTGATCCTTGAAGGGTCGATGCCCATTTTGCGCACTGTGTCCTGATAGAGCAGGTTCAGGCTGCTGCCGCCGTCCATAAGGACTCGCGTGAGGTTGAATCCGTCGATGATTGGATCTAGGACCAATGCGGCTGAGCCGCCGTGACGGATGCTGGTAGGGTGATCCCTACGATCAAAGGTGATCGGGCAAGATGACCATGGGTTGAATTTAGGGGCGACTGGCTCCATCGCATAGACGTCCCGTAGTGCTCGCTTCCATCCCCTCTTGGGAATGTGGGTGGCATAGATCATGTTGACCGTTTTCACCTGGGGAGGAAATTTCTTCTGTCCGCCCGTGTTCGGACGCCGGGTCTCCTCGTCATCATCGCTGTGCAGCCCCTTGTCCTTGTTTTCGGCGTTTATTTTACCGGCCTGTTTGAACACCCAACAGTCTCTATTAGTGTGGTTGGCTGGTTTGTTCGAGGTGCCAGGAATTTGGCACAAGCGTTCGAGTATGCGGTCCAGACTGGATGGTCCCTGATTGTTTCTTTTGAACGGATTCTTCCGCTGACCGGACTTGGATCCGCTGAATCCGGCGTTGACTGCCGTGTCTTCAGTGTTGTCGCCGTTGTTCTGTCGCTTATGTCTGTTGCCCCGTGGCTTGCCGTTATTGTCACGGACATCCGAAGTGCCAGAATGTGGCATAGTGCTGCTGCGAGCCAACCAGCTGTCCCCTCCCGCGCAAAAGCGGGTCATTAGTGTCGTGAGAGTTGCCATGGATTTGGGTTTTTCCTGGCCGAGGTGTCGGACTAGCCACTCGTCACAGATATTATGCTTAAAGGCCGCCAGGGCTTCGGCATCCGAACAGTCGACTATTTGGTTCTTTTTAGTTAGGAACCAAGTCCAAAATTTCCTGGCTGACTCTCCGGGCTGTTGAGTAATATGGCTCAAGTCATCGGCGTCTGGTGGTCGCACATATGTGCCCTGGAAGTTGTCGAGGAACGCGTCTTCCAGGTTTTCCCAACTATCAATGGAATTTGCGGGCAGGTTGTTTAGCCACTGCCGGGCGGGTCCTTTGAGCTTAAGGGGGAGATACTTGATGGCGTGTAGATCGTCTCCGTGGGCCATGTGAATGTGGAGAAGGAAATCTTCGATCCATACTACGGGGTCTATTGTGCCGTTGTATGATTCGATGTTTACGGGTTTGAACCCTTCTGGGAATTCATGATCCATCACTTCATCAGTGAAGCAGAGGGGGTGTGCGGCGCCTCTATGCCGGGCTATGTGGCCACGCAGTTCGAATTGGTCTGGGTGGCTGTGTTCGGCGCGGCCGGACTTGCTGATAGTGTATCCGGCGTGACGGTCATCGTCGCGTGTTGGGGCGCGCCCCCGCGATCCGTAGATCGATCTTGGCTGTCCTGCTTTGTTTTCTATTATATCTTGCAGGTCTTGCCTATTACCCCGGTCCGTAGTGTATTGGCGTGGGGGTGCAGGCTGGTATTCGGGCTGATATGCCGTTTTATACCGCCCACAAGGTGGCCGGTCAGCCGTGTGGTGCTCGAGTCCATATTCCTCAGCTACCAGGACTTCAATCCATCTATCTGTGAGCAGTTCTTGATCAGCTTGGAGTTGCTGCTGCTTCTTTTTCAGGCTCCTCGCAGTGGCCATAAGCCGACGCTTGATGCGTTCCTGCTCCACGGGGTCCTCAGGCACACCGAACTTGTCATCGCCGAGGCTAATCTCGTCTTCGGAGGGGGGCATGTAGTTATCCTCCTCCAGATATCCGTCTGTCGCCTGTTCATCTGGGCTGACCTGCCCGTCTTCCTGCTTGGCCTGCTCGAAGGCAGGCTGATCAGGGTTGTATTCCTCTTCGGCACCATCCGGATTGTTTTTGTCTCCTGGGCCTGTATTGCTGTGGCGGGGCTTGGAGCGGCGCCGACGACGCCCATGCTTTGCTTTTCTCCCTGAGGGGTTATCCTCCGTTGCCTCATCACCATTGGTTTCCTTCGGAGTGTCCACCATATATATATTGTATGAGGAGGTGGCTGTCGACCGCCCCGTGGCGGTGGTTCTTGTTCTTCTCCTGCATCGTCGTCCATACCGTCGATGTCTTCGGAGTCGAAGTCAAGCACGTCGGTTAGGTCATCGACCGTGGCAATGAAGTGGGTGGTGCGTGGGCAATGAATTCCTTCGTCGCCTGCTTCCCACTCGAGCCGGACATAGTTCGGCCACGAGCCTCTTGACAAAGAGAGAGACTTTAACGAGTTCAGCACGTCGCCAAAGGGCGAGTGTTGGAAGATATCCTCTATGGTGAACTCCATTACAGGAGCCCAACCAGGTTCGGCGGGCTCAGGAGAGTGCAGACTAGAACCTACAGCCGGATACGAGTCCGGGGGTCCGGCGTCACAGGCTTCTTTGGGGGCGAGGCCTGTGTTCGGCTCTACCGCCGATGAGTGTGCGGCATTTGGGGCGGGGTCCATCCATCCGTCTTTAGGCAACGCGGTCTACTCCGGATTTAGGTCCGGGTCTACCGCAGGATGACATCCCGAGCATTGTCCGACAGTAGGTCTAAGCCGTGCTCATCGTGACTGTCCGGCGCTCCTGGCACAGGCCTGAATCGGTTGAAGATCAAGTCTTCACGGATGTCCGCCGTGTAGTTCAAGTTTCCGAACCTGACCTGGTGGCCAGGGGCGTAGCTGTCGAACTGCTCCAGTTGGCCAAGAGAATTGGCCCGTAGTGGGAAGCCGCCGAACACAAAGATTTCTGTCTGGGGAGGAAAGTCTCACCCGGGACCGTGTTGTTGACGATTGAAGGAGCCATCAAGCCTTGCAGCGGCGACACAGAGGAACTCTCAATGAAAGCACCAATGTCGGTGTCAAAGCCGGCGGATCTCGGGTAGGGAGTCCCGATCTGTGCGTCTTAGGTTGATGGTAAGAGGAAGCAAGGGACACAATGTTTACCCAGGTTCGGGCCCTCTCGATGGAGGTAAAACCCTACTTCCTGCTTGATTGATATTGATGATATGAGTAGTACAAGAGTAGATCTACCACGAGATCGTAGAGGCTAAACCATAGAAGCTAGCCTATGATGATTATCACTACAAAAAAATACACTTTCATGATGATACGTGTTTTTCACAGTAGGTCGCGTTTTTTGTCATGCATGTACATCCATGACAAATTTATGACAGAATCAAGATAGTCATACCTGTGCTGTCGTAGATGTGTTCCATGACATTACCAAAATTATCATCACGGAAGTGTCCACTTCCATGACGATAAATCGTGCATCACAGAAGTGCTTTCGTCAAGGGTGACCGACACATGGCATCCACCGTGACGGAACGTCGTTAAGCTATCGGGTCGGATTTTGGATCCGATAACCCGTTAACGGCCCCGACCAATGGGAAATTTCCACGTGTAAAATACTGATTGGCCGAAGGGAACAGTTGTAAGCTCGTCAGTGGGCCAGATGTCGCCCTTCCATTGGAGGAGACATGCCTATGGTACTTTCAAATGTGGCTGGGCACAATTGAGGCCCATATAGGTTAAAAAGGCCGACCCAGCGATACGTCTCCAATGTATCTATAATTTTTGATTGCTCCATGCTACTTTATCTACTGTTTTGGACTATATTGGGCTTTATTTTCCACTTATATATTATTTTTGGGACTAACCTATTAACTGGAGGCCCAGCCCAAAATTGCTGTTTTTTTTTGCCTATTTCAGTGTTTCGTAGAAACGGAATATCAAACGGAGTCCAAACAGAATGAAACCTTCGAGAACGTGATTTTGTCACCGAACGTGATCCATGAGACTTGGACCCTACTCCAAGAAGTAACAGAGGCGGTCACGAGGGTGGGGGGCGCGCCCCCCTGTCTCGTGGGCCCCCTGTTTGCTCCACCGACGTACTCCTTCCTCCTATATATATACATACGTACCCCCAAACGATCAGAATAGGAGCCAAAAACCTAATTACACCGCCGCAACCTTCTGTATCCACGAGATCCCATCTTGGGGTCTGTTCCGGAGCTCCGCCTGAGGGCGCATCCACCACGGAGGTCTTCTACATCAACACCATAGCCCATCCGATGAAGTGTGAGTAGTTTACTTCGGACCTTCGGGTCCATAGCTAGTAGCTAGATGGCTTCTTCTCTCTTTTTGGATCTCAATACAATGTTCTCCCACTCTCTCATGGAGATCTATTCGATGTAATCTTCTTTTTGCGGTGTGTTTGTTGAGACCCATGAATTGTGGGTTTATGATCCAGCTTATCTATGAATAATATTTGAATCTTTGCTGAATTCTTTTATGTATGATTGAGTTATCTTTGCAAGTCTCTTCGAATTATCCTTTTGGTTTGGCCAACTAGATTGATAGTTCTTGCAATGGGAGAAGTGCTTAGCTTTGGGTTCAATCTTGTGGTGTCCTTTCCCTGTGACAGAAGGGGTAGCAAGGCACGTATTGTATTGTTGCCATCGAGGATAACAAGATGGTTTTTTTATCATATTGCATGAATTTGTCCCTCTACATCATGTCATCTTGCTTAAGGCGTTACTCTGTTTTTAACTTAATACTCTAGATGCATGCTGGATAGCGGTCGATGAGTGGAGTAATAGTAGTAGATGCAGAATCGTTTCGATCTACTTGTCTTGGACGTGATGCCAATATACATGATCATACCTAGATATACTCATAATTAAGCTCAATTCCATCAATTTCTCAACAGTAATTTGTTCACCCACCTTAGAATATCTATGCTCTTGAGAGAAGCCACTAGTGAAACCTATGGACCCCAGGTCTATTCTCATCATATCAATCTCATTACTTGCTTTGTTTTTTACTTTGCCTTTTACTTTTCACTTTGCATCTATATACCAAAAATACCAAAAATATTATTTATCATCTCTATCAGATCTCACTCTCGTAAGTGACCGTGAAGGGATTGACAACCCCTAATCGCGTTGGTTGCGAGGAGCTATCGTTTTGTGTAGGTACGAGGGACTTGTGCGTGGTCTCCTACTGGATTGATACCTTGGTTCTCAAAAACTGAGGGAAATACTTACGCTACTTTGCTACATCATCCTCTCCTCTCCGGTGAAATCCAACGCAATGCTCAAGAGATAGCAAGAAGAATTTCTGGCGCCGTTGCCGGGGAGGCTCACGCAAGAGCAAGTCAACCATACCAAGTACCCATCACAATCCCTATCTCTCGCATTACATTATTTGCCATTTGCCTCTCATTTTCCTCTCCCCCACTTCACCCTTGCCGTTTTATTCGCCCTCTCTTTCCCAATCTCCTCATCTTTTTCCGTTTGCCTTTCTATTTGCTCGTGTGTTAGTTTTCTTGCTTGTCGTCATGACTAGTCTCTTATCTTCTCCGTTATCTCCCGAGAATGAAGTCCTAAATTTTAAGCAAAGGGAGGGAGAAAATCTAAAAGATGCTTGTTATAGAATTTGCAATGCTCAAAATAGATCTACCAGGAAGCAATCTACTTCAGTTCTTCTTCGTAATTTTTACGTAGGTGCTAATCCTTGGTATAGATATATCCTTAATACCATTACCGGAGGGAATTTCTTGGGTAGCCATACTTTTGATTCTTATAATGCTTTAATAGATTTATTTGGCTCACCACCTCTTTTGATTAATGGAACTATGTTAACTTTGGAGCATGTTATTCAAAGACTTGAAATTATTGAGAATAAAGTTGGTACCATTGAATCAATTGAAATCTTGATAAAAAGATCCACAATCAAATTACCCAATATGGGTCTAAGGTAGGAATGACTTTGAAAAATATTAAAGAAAAAGAACCCATAGTTAATGAGAAAATAAACCTAGATTCCACAAGAATCGATAAACTTGAGGTTATCATTACCAACTTGGGAACCGCTTTTTCTTCCGTGCAAAACATTCCAAGTTAGTCTACTAAAAATACTAAGCTTATTTATGTTCCTAAGAATAAGGGTGAATCTTCTAGTAAGGAAACTGCGGATCTTAAATCTATAAGTGTTCATCCCAATCTTTTTACCATCATTAAGGAACCATTTGCTATGAATGAATTTTTCGATCTTTTGCCTGAAAATTTGACAATTACTAGAAAGAAAGAAAATTCTAAAGGAGGTAGATGCCTCATTGAAGAATTGCCTACCAAAGATTGCAATAGCTAGATCTATCCTCGCTTTTATGCCTAGCTAGGGTTGTTAAACGATAGCGCTTGTTGGGAGGCAACCCAATTTTATTTTTTGTTTTTTGGTTTTTGCTTCTGTTTAGGAATAAATAATCCATCTAGCCTCTGTTTGGATGTGGTTTTGTGTTTTAATTAGTGTTTATGCCAAGTAGAACTTATAGGATAACCTACGATGATAAGTTGATTTGATTCTGCTGAAAAACAGAAACTTTGCGCGCACGAATATAATTTTGTTAAATCACAGAAACGTGCTTTTGCGTTGATTATTTTTGCTTATGTTCAATAAACAAATTGTCCAGGACTTTCTATTTTGGTAGGATTTTTAGAGTTCCAAAAGTTTGCGTTAGTTACAGATTACTACAGACTGTTCTGTTTTTGACAGATTCTTTTTTTTTTTGACTGTGAACTGTGGGGTAAAACCCCCACAGCATATCAAAAGTGTGTTGTTTGCTTATTTTGATGAATCTATGGCTAGTAAAATAGTTTATAATCCATAAAGAAGTTGGAATACAGTAGGTTTAACACCAATATAAATAAAGAATGAGTTCATTATAGTACCTTGAAGTAGTCTTTTGTTTTCTTTCTCTAACGGAGCTCACGGTATTTCTATTGAGTTTTGTGTTGTGAAGTTTTCAAGTTTTGGGTGAATTCTTTTGATGGATTATGGAACAAGGAGTGGCAAGAGCCTAAGCTTGGGGATGCCCATGGCACCCCCAAGATAATCCAAGAACACCAAAAAGTCAAATCTTGGGATGCCCCGGAAGGCATCCCCTCTTTCGTCTACTTCTATCGGTAATTTACTTGGAGCTATATTTTTATTCACCACATGATATGTTTTTTGATCGGAGCTTCTTGTATTATTTGCGTCTTTGCTTGTTAGTCTACCACAATCATCCTTGCTTTACACACCTTTTGAGAGAGCCATACATGAATTGGAATTTGCTAGAATACTCTATGTGCTTCACTTATATCTTTTGAGCTTGATAGTTTTGCTCATAGTGCTTCACTTATATCTTTTGAGCGTGATAATTTTTGCTCTAGTGCTTCACTTAAATCTTTTAGAGCACGGTGGTGGATTTGTTTTAAAGAAACTATTGATCTCTCATGCTTCACTTGGATTATTTTGAGAGTCGTTAGTAGCATGGTAATTTGCTTAATATTAATATACTTTGTATTCAAGATATGTGAAACTTTATTTTGAGTGCGTTGAATACTAAGATAAGTTTGATGCTTGATAAATTTTTTGAGATATGGAGGTGATAATATCAAAGATTTGCTAGTTGGGTAATTGTGAATTTGAGAAATGCTTGTGTTGAAGTTTGCAAGTCCCGTAGCATGCACGTATGGTTAAAGTTGTGTAACAAATTTGAAACATGAATTGTACCTGGCTTGTGCATCCTTATGAGTGGCGGTCGGGGACGAGCGATGGTATTTTCCTACCAATCTATCCCCCTAGGAGCATGCGCGTAGTACTTGATTTTTGATGACTTCTAAATTTTTGCAACAAGTATATGAGTTCTTTTGACTAATGTTGTGTCCATGGATTATACACACTTTTACCTTTCGCCATTGCTAGCCTCTTCGGTACCGTGCATTGCCCTTTCTCACCTTGAGAGTTGGTGCAAACTTCGCCGGTGCATCCAAACCTCGTGATACGATACGCTCTATCACACATAAACCTCCTTATATCTTCCTCAAAACAGCCACCATACCTACCTATCATGGCATTTACATAGCCATTCCGAGATATATTGCCATGCAACTTCCATCATCATATTCATGACGTACATTACTTTTGTCATATTGCCATTGCATGATCATGTAGTTGACATCGTATTTGTGGCAGAGCCACCATGCATTATTTTTCATACATGTCACTCTTGATTCATTGCACCATCCTGGTACACCGCCGAGGCATTCATATAGAGTCATATCTTGTTCTAAGTTTCAAGTTGTAATCCTTAGGTTGTAATCAATAGAGGTGTGATGATCATCATTATTAGAGCATTGCCCAAACAAAAAGAAAAAAAGGGAAAGGCCAAAAGAAAAAAGAAAGGCCAAAAAAAAAGAAAAAAAAAAGAAAAAAAGGCAATGCTACTATCTCTTTTTCCACACTTGTGCTTCAAAGTAGCACCTTGTTCTTCATGTAGTGAGTCTCATATATTGTGCTTCAAAGTAGCACCTTGTTCTTCATGTAGTGAGTCTCATAAGTGTCTTTTTATACTAGTGGGAATTTTTCATTATAGAACTTGGCTTGTATATTCCTATGATGGGCTTCCTCAAATGCCCTAGGTCTTCATGAGCAAGCGAGTTGGATGCACACCCACTAGTTTTCTTTTGTTGAGCATTCATAGCTCTAGTGCATCCGTTGCATGGAAATCCCTACTCCTCATGTTGACATCAATTGATGGGCATCTCCATAGCCCGTTGATTATCCTCGTCAATGTGATACTTTGTCCTTTTTTCGTCTTCTCCACACAACTCCCATCATCATATTCTATTCCACCCATAGTGCTATATCCATGGCTCACGCTCATGTATTGCGTGAAGGTTGAAAAAGTTTGAGATTATTTAAGTATGAAACAATTGCTTGGCTTGTCATCGGGGGTATAGAAGTTGGGAACATCTTTGTGTGACGAAAATGAAGCATAGCCTAACTATATGATTTTGTAGGGATGAACTTTCTTTTGCCATGCTATTTTGAGAAGACATGATTGCTTTGATTAGTATGCTTGAAGTATTATTATTTTTATGTCAATATGAACTTTTTTCTTGAATCTTTCGGATCTGAATATTCATATCACAATTAAGAAGATTTACATTGAAATTATGCCAAAGTATCACTCCGCATCAAAAATTCCTTTTTTATCATTTACCTACTCGAGGACGAGCAGGAATTAAGCTAGGGGATGCCTGATACGTCTCCAACGTATCTATAATTTTTGATTGCTCCATGCTACTTTATCTACTGTTTTGGACTATATTGGGGTTTATTTTCCACTTTTATATTATTTTTGGGACTAACCTATTAACCGGAGGCCCAACCTAGAATTGTTGTTTTTTTGCCTATTTCAGTGTTTCAAAGAAACGAAATATCAAACGGAGTCAAACGGAATGAAACCTTCGGGAACGTGATTTTCTCACCGAACGTGATCCAGGAGACTCCTACTCCAAGAAGTAACAGAGGCAGTCACGAGGGTGGGGCGCGCCCCCCTAGGGCGCGCTCCCTACCTCATGGGCCCCCTGTTGCTCCATCGACGTACTCCTTCCTCCTATATATACCTACGCACCCCCAAATGATCAGAACAGGAGCCAAAAACCTAATTCCACCGCCGCAAGCTTCTGTATCCACGAGATCCCATCTTGGGGCCTGTTCCGGAGCTCCGCCTGAGGGGGCATCCACGACGGAGGGCTTCTACATCAACACCATAGCCCCTCCGATGAAGTGTGAGAAGTTTACTTCAGACCTTTGGGTCCATAGCCAGTAGCTACATGTCTTGTTCTCTCTTTTTGGATCTCAATACAATGTTCTCCCGCTCTCTCGTGGAGATCTATTTGATGTAATCTTCTTTTTGCGGTTTGTTTGTTGAGACCGATGAATTGTGGGTTTATGATCCAGCTTATCTATGAATAATATTTGAATCTTCTCTGAATTCTTTTATGTATGATTGAGTTATCTTTGCAAGTCTCTTCGAATTATCCTTTTGGTTTGGCCAACTAGATTGGTAGTTCTTGCAATGGGAGAAGTGCTTAGCTTTGGGTTCAATCTTGCGGTGTCCTTTCCCAGTGACAGAAGGGGCAGCAAGGCACGTATTGTATTATTGCCATCGAGGATAACAAGATGGGGTTTTTATCATATTGCATGAATTTATCCCTCTACATCATGTCGTCTTGCTTAAGGTGTTACTCTGGTTTTAACTTAATACTCTAGATGCATGCTGGATAGCGGTCGATGAGTGGAGTAATAGTAGTAGATGCAGAATCGTTTCGATCTACTTGTCTTGGACGTGATACCTATATACATGATCATACCTAGATATACTCATAATTATGCTCAATTCTATCAATTGCTCAACAATAATTTGTTCACCCACCGTAGAATATCTATGCTCTTGAGAGAAGCCACTACTGAAACCTATGGCCCCTGGGTCTATTCTCATCATATCAATCTCATTACTTGCTTTGTGTTTACTTTGTCTTTTACTTCTCACTTTGCATCTATATACCAAAAATACCAAAAATATTATTTATCATCTCTATCAGATCTCACTCTCGTAAGTGACCGTGAAGGGATTGACAACCCCTAATCGCGTTGGTTGCGAGGACCTATCGTTTTGTGTAGGTACGAGGGACTTGTGTGTGGTCTCCTACTGAATTGATACCTTGGTTCTCAAAAACAGAGGGAAATACTTACGCTACTTTGCATCATCATCCTCTCCTCTTTGGGGAAATCCAACGCAGTGCTCAAGAGGTAGCACCCAATCAAAGGCCCGTAGAACTTAATCAGGTACTAGTGGGCTAGACCAATAACGGCCTGCCTAATAAAGGCCCATTTACAGCCTAAAACCAGATCTGGCCCGTTAATTGTTCGCCCAATATTTGGGCTCATTTACGGCCCGACGCCAGATCTGGCCCGTTAATTGTTCGCCCAATATTTGGGCCCATTTGCGGCCCGAAGCCAGATCTTGCCCGTTAATTGTTCGCCGAATATTTGGGCCCAACTACAGCCCAGTGACTTTCGGCCTATTAGAGGCCTGATGTAGACATGGGCCCATTTCGGCCCGGTGTGACTTTTGGCTTGGGAATGGCCCGTGCTGCCCATGGGCCACATATGGTCCGACGGGACATCGGGCCCTCTAACGGCCCGTGCTAAAGGTGGCAATAGTTAAGCCCAACGTGACTTTGGACCTGTTAAAGGCCTGTCGCGTAATTCGGCCCGTCGATGCCTGTACTAAGCTTTTGGCCTCTTAAAGGCCCATGATATCAGTGGGCCAACTAAGGCCCGAGATATGCTTCGGCCTGGTAATGGCCCGTGAGCTAACTAGGCTCATAACGGCCCGGTCTACATTTCTGCCTGCTGAAGGCCCATCGACGACAAGTGAAAATTGAGGCCCAACATGCATTTTGGCCTGCTAAAGGCCCGTGGTTTCATCTCAGCCATAACAGGCCAGCACAATATTCAGCCTGTTAATGGCCCAACACTACCTGGGCCAAACTAAGCGCTGGGTCGACAAAAGGCCCAACTAAAATATAGGCCGGTGTAAGTTTGGGCCTGGCGCAATGTGTGAAGGCCCCAATCATTCGGGCCCAAGAAAGACGCAGGCCAGCCAAATTGTGGCCCGCTAAAAACCTGGCCCGTTATCGAATGTTTCGGCCCGGTCAACTACATCTGATTTTTTTCAGATAGCGAATGATGGCAATAACTAGTAGGAATTAAGAACAAACCTACTCTATACAATAAAGAAATTACAGCATAGCAACTAAGAATAAACCTACACTATACAATAAAGGATTTAAGGTACATTACATCCACTGGGCATCGAAGTTCGCCACCAGTTATCATAAAGCGCAACGAAGAAGCAGATTACAAAAACTGGGCACCATTGCAGCATAACAAAATAATACTGAACCGAGACCACTTCCAAGACAGTTCAAGAAAGGTTAGCCTTGTGGGGGAACTGCTGCACTAGCTGCTAAGCAAGGCTGTGAGACTGTCCTAGCATGTCGGTCATAGCTTCCAGGTGTAGCTATTTAGCGATGAGGTTCTCATTGGTGTTCTCCGCAATCTTTCTTAGAGATAGGACTTCAAGTCAAAGTTGAGTTGCAGAATGCCTTTCTACTAGAACTTGGGACTGAAGAAGTCGAACTGATTCAGACAACGAATTTTGTGAGCTTGTCTGACTGTTAGTCTCAAGTAACTTGAACACTGCATCAAGACAAGACTTTGGGGTTGTCTCGCTATCTTCAAGATGTTTTGCCTTCTTTGCTGCAATATATGTTGGGTTTGTCTCACAGCCTTCAGCAGACTTCTGCATGCCATCAGGCATATCACCCTGAAACAAAGCAGAGAGATTACAGGTTTTGCACGTGTATAAACAAAGATGATAACTATTCTGTTAATTCTATCCAATTTCAAATTAGAAAATAAAGAGTAAGTTCAAAATATCAATAGCATAATTTGGCATTGTTCATAATGCGGGGAGCTTCACCACACTACTGGATTACCATGTCAACATAACAAGCATAGATGAAGGGCAAAGAAAATCATTGTATCCATTTTGGATAATGTGCATGGCATTTTTTCATATCATCAGCCACATTAGTAAGATAAAATAGGAGATGACAAGGTGCAAACGTGGGCTGCTTCACCACACACTGGATTATAAATCCACAAAACCAAGCATACATATAGGGAGTATTAAGTAATGTGCATGGTATGAATAAGAAATTTGGTTTTACAAGTAAAACTTAGAACTTATGGTTCTTACGGACATGCATTTTGGTAGAAACAGCAAACTAAACAGCAGTAAACGATAGGGAGTATGAGGAAATTAAACAGCAGTTGAGGATAAAGGCTTTAGAAGGACTGACTTACATTAACAGTTAACACCGGCTTTATAATGCCCTTCTCCATGTCAGGGGAAGGATAACTCAAGAATTTCAGCACAGAATCTTCTTCACAAGCATTGCCTGTACTCTACATTTTGTAGAGAGTAATTATAGATATGATAATACTGGAAGGGATAGAGGATAATGAAGATAAGATGCAGATTGATGCTACATAATCAACTACCAATCCTCGGAAGTACAAGCGTTACAGACAAAATGTCTTGACAAGAGCAATGGGCTACATTCAGACCGGCATTGTCTGTGTATTCTACTTGTTGGTAAGATTAAATATAGATCTGATCTTTTTTAGTAAATGGTGGGCGAGGGAGATAAGATGCAGAATGCTACAAAATGAAAAAATCCCTCTTCCCATAATACAAGATTGTTTTGAACACTGGTGTACTGTACAAAACGTTCTTATATTATGGGACGGAGGGAGTAGCTGTTAATGTAAGTACAGTGATAGACCACGTTCAGTCCTTACAAGAGGACTGCAGAGCTAAACCTCTTCAAAAGCATTGGGTTGATTCTAAATTTGTGTAATATTCCATACGGATCTTATAATGTCCACCAAATGGACGATTACGAGGCTAACATGTGCAGTGATGCTACATAATCAAACAGCTATGAAAGTAAGTATGGTCATACAGGGCAAGAGGTACTCACAAGAGCAATGCAGTGTGCAGTATAGTTGCGAGATTCTGTGGTCCCTTGAGAATGAATGTTCTTCTGCTAACAGTTTTCGTACAAGTGAGACATTAAGGCAAATGCAAAATATAGTTCAAATTGTGATGTGATATCATAGACAGTACCTTACGCTGCAGCCGAGACCAATGTGTAACAAGATTATTCGAGTCACCGTCGGATAAATGTAGTGTCGGAGACTTTACAGAAATTTCGTTCAAAGGCTTGCCATCGAAGTGCGCTTGCCTCAGGTAGGAACGATACTTCATCAACGAGTGCTTGAAAAGCGCAACCAATTCTTGCTCGTCATCACAATCCAGTTTGCTCCTCGCCTATTTAAAAGAATGAAATCTTGTGTCTTCTGTTAGCAGAAACATATGCAGTAATGACCATGAATAACATTAGTATATTACTTACGCGTAAGTTGTGGAGGAAGACTGGAAATTGTTCTGTGTCTGCGGTATAATCTTTCCATGAAGGAAATATGCACACAAAGTTCCTGACTACAACATAAGCTTCATCTTCTAAACTGGGAAGAAATGGAACAGGGGTCCTATTTGCTGCAATTGGGGCTCTCTTTGGTTCGAAAAGGGATTTGGCAACTGGATTTGGTGTACTCTTTGCTGGAATGGGGGTTTTGCGTCGTACAGCTGGTGCTATGTCAACTGGCATAATCATACTGTGTGCTGCAGTTGGGGTCTGCTGAGTTGGGGCATCAGAAATGACCAGTGTAGTAGGGCTAGAGTCTGCTAGAGTTGGGTATTTTGTGGGCCAGGTGATATTGCAACTACACCTAATGGGCTATTTGATTTATCAGGTGCCACTACCTTTTACAAATACTTTGCTTGTGCTCCTCCACGATCAGCAATCGCCCTCTTCCTTTTGAACGTCTGATACACAAGAACAACATTTGAATGGATAAATATGGTATGATGACAGATGGAATATGTACTGAAAATGGATAGGCAGGGCGTATTCACATACACGATGTGTAAACTAAGCTAATGGCAGTTCAACAAAGTAGAAGCAACGAAAAGCATCAGTTGCAAGATATGTGTGAGCAATGTAACCTTGGAAAGTTAGAGCAAGTACCTTGATGGGTGAATAAGATAGGGCATCTTCCTCTGACTCCTCCACTAGGGAGCTACATTGACTTAGGTCTCCCTCTAGCTCAGAATCACTGTTAGGATCATATTTTGAGCATGAACCTGTAGGTGGAGAGCGTTTGCATTGCATTGCATCCAGACTTGATTTCAGTCCCTTAATGCCAAGTTTGACAGCCATGGCATTGTTCTGCTTTATTCTTTTCATGCGCGCAAGCTCATAATCATTATGATGCTGTTCAGAATCTGAGATTCATGAAAACATAAAAAGTAGTCATATTATCTACGGAATGCATTGTGGATTCAACTCGGAGAGTGTCTCCCTATAAACCCCTGCATATGCAAAGTTCACCTCCCCAACCGTCTTGACGGACCACACACAGAAATACAAACCCCTTATGTCTCTATAACAGGCAGGCACACATTTCAAAACTGAAGTAGGAACATTAGAATCATATGAAATTCATATTTGAACAAATAAACTAAGCAATTATGAGTGTAGTAATGTTTAGCTTCAAGGGTGGAGTGTTGGTAGTGCGACACAAAGCAAGTAGGCAGATTGTATTCCATGTAAAAGATCGAAACCTATGTAAAAGCTGGAAATGACACTTTCTTTCTATGCAATGCAGTGTTCGTTACCCACACATGATGGAAGAGATGACATAGAGAAATACTATTCACTCAGGTCTACCGTTCCAGTATTTAGAAATAGGGTGGTCCACCCTAATAGAATATTGGCAACAAATATGACAAGGCAAGCATAGATGTAGTGAATCAATCATTTACCTATGAGCTTATTAGGACAAGTATGTAGAATTGTAACTGCAGTAAGAGACCGTCCAAAATCTGAATGAAGAAGTTTGTCTAACACTTATTGTTTGCAACTAATCGACGTGAATAATTGGATATTATATCGAATGAGTAAGAAAGACAAGTAAAATTGTCAACAAACCTGGCTTGCAGTAGTAATCTGGGTCAATGTCACTACGACCAACAATCCAAAATGACTAGTTTCTATTCCGAGGGCCGGAATTTTGAAAACCCTGTGAACTTTAGAGGTACTATGGATTACAGAAATACATCTGAACCATTAAGTGTAGGTAGCACTGAGCACACAACAAACCCTAATGACAGTCCTGCCTAATGAGTAATGAATCAATTAGAAAATGGGTGATGAGGAGTGGCTGCTGAGTGTTGATGACGTATCTCAGGATAAATCAGGTTGCCTTGGTGGGTGCTGCACGCATGAGCCCTGAAAGGACTGGGAAGGTAGGCACGGCGGCACACCCGGGCGGCGATGACGCTGTTGGGCGAGCGGCTCCTGGCCTCCTGTTAGTCCGGCATCTCCTCCTAGAGTCATGTTGTCTAGGGACGGCAAGTCACCGGTGAGGTAGGCGGCTGGGGGTGAGTAGAGATCGGAAGCGCGCAACAGAACAGAGGGAAATCGGGGCCTGGGATGACCCAAAATCCCAGGGTGGGCCGGCCCACCGTGGGCACCCTGTAGAGATACACACCCGAGCGAACATGCATTTTCGAGACTAATTTAGGAACATTTAGCTGACCAATTAAACAACTCTGTTTTAATAATATCAGATTCGTATTTGAACATCTAAGCTTGTTTAGCTTGATGCCTGGAGCAGTGTTATTATGACACGAAGCACGTATTCTGATCGTATAGTGATCATAAAAGGGGGAAACTCTAAGCATATTTTTTTAGCAAAAGAGGGTTTCCCCTCTGATTTCTATTAAAGAAACCACCACGGAACCAACATGATCAATTAAACCCTAAGCATGATCAATTAAACCGTATTATGGCTGTGCCATGGCAGATTTGAAGCTGCAAACCGGAGAAATGATATTTAGCATCCATTGTTTGCTTCGAACTAAGAACTAAATTCTAAGAGCTGAAAAGAAAGTAGAGTAACCAAGTTAAGATCTATTTTCTGGTTGAGATCAAATAGTTGAGGAGATATGAAGTACCACCTCTCTTGCGGCGCCGTGTAGGCATCGGGGGTGCGATGGCTGTTGGTGGCGTTGAAGCAGATCTGCGACGGTAGATGGGTGCATCGGGGGATAAGTCCCGTTGCGGTGGAAGAGAAGGTCCTGTGAGAGGCCCCAGCAAAGAGGACGACGACGCCGATGAAGCGAGAGGACGCGATCAAGGCTATTGGTCCGTCGCTGTGGATGAGAAACGTCCATCTCTAGCACTGGACGACGCGGTCTTGGTAGGCGCTCCGGCATGGTGGGGGACGGTGGCGATGGATGTGGTGGAGGAAGGCGGCGATGGATGGGGTGGCGGACGGAGGCTGGTGTGGGGATGGGGTGTTCTAGCATCGGACGGTGTATGAATGGGAAAATGGAGGGAGAGGTACGGGAACCATGTTTTGGGACGCTATGTCTCAAATATGGGAAAGTTCTGAACTTAGCCCCCGTTTAAAATTTGGACGTCTCGTCGGTTGGGGATAGGACGGTAATCTCGCATCTCGCCAATATTTGCCCAGAGCAATTTCGGGCGAGGAGAGGGTGGTTGGCGCCCATGGTTGGCGCCCACGGTGTATGAACGGGGCTGACAAGTAGGGCGGTTGTGTCACGTCTGAGTGAAGTTACAAACCTGCCTCTATTGAAAATATTTGCCTACATCGATTTTGGCCAAGTCGAGTTTTTTTGCCGCCCACCGTGTATGAATGGGGAATGGAGGGAGAAACAGAGGTCTTTCGGACGAGCTTGAATCAAATGTGTTTTGCCGCCAATGTTTGACGCCCACCGTGTCGGAATGGGCTCAGAGGCGGACGTGTCACGTCTAATTGAAGTTACTAACCTACCCCTATTTAGAGCAGTGGAAATTGGGCCGATGGATTGTCTGTGTAATGGGTAGACAGTAATTTCCATCTCCTAAACACTTGGCTTCGGGCAGCCGACGTGGGAATGGACATTTTGCTGCTTCTTTCGAATTTTGGGACAATAAGCATCCACGTTTACCCTGGCAACTAAATTCGAATCCATTTTGTATTCCTATATGAATCTTTATAAATCATTCTATGTGTTTTTATATATCTTCAAAAGGACGACAAAGATGTATTCCACTGTCATATATGAATATGGTTTACAAATGCCGATACTCAAATTCAGAAACTAGTATCCAGTTTAAGGTGAATTCGAATATTTGGAACACTTCATGTCCAACTCAAATGTTACATGCAACATAATGTGTACTCCCATTTAGATATGTACACAAGAGATGTATCAAGATTCAAATACCGAGTCAATCAACCAAGAATGTACAGAACTGACAGACATATAAACACTTATAGAGTATATGGATCAATAATATCAACTAACATACATAAGCCAAGCCGTTGTACTTTTTTTTGGCTACAACATCATCTTTTTTTTAGCCAGCATCTTGGCCCTTTCCGATGCGTGCCACTTATGGTCCATCTATACTACTACTATTGCTGAATGCACATTCAGCCCGATTGGCATATTTGTAGGTCTGGCACAACAATCCAAATGAAATGTCTCCGAGTCTTATCAATCAATACAAACTTGTGCTCAAATAAAATTACAAACCAAAAAACAAAAAAAACAATTATTACATGATCTCTAAAACAAATGGTTTGATTGATTACATGAACAGACAACACAAAGGTTATTCAACTATGGAAAGAACATTTCACCTACGATTTACCAAGTAGGAATTTAATTTCCTTTTTTCCTTCAGGACCTTAACAATCTGGTTAGTCTCAGCTTGCTTCGTTTTGAAATCCACCAAATATTTAATGGTTGTCTTGAGTACTACTTGTGATTGTGCTATTTGCTTCCTCAACATGTCAACTTCATCTCTAAGTGCAGAAGCAGAATCTCTTTCTACCACTAGTTTAGCCTCTAGAGCATCAGCAGTTGGCAATTCATAATGCATGATTGGGCCGGTGCCACTGTTGTGGGATGATGCAACGTCCATTGGGGACCTCGCTCTCTGATCTTGCACTAACCTGTTTTGCCATTAAAGTTCCGATTGGATTCAGAAAAGTTGAAGTTAGCAAAACATCTCAACTGGGCGTTATAACAGCAAACTAGTTAAACAAACAAGGAATTAAATAGTTTCAATTGGATGCTGAAAAGTAGTAGTTATTAACATCATTGTAACCCCTGTTGCAGTAGCAAGGCAGTTAAACAAACAACTAGATATTTAAGTTAAGGCAAACAGGTAATTCTCAATAGTAAGTATCAAACACATAGATAGGCATAGTCTACAATATGATTAATAGGATGTGCTATTATGTAATCAGTAGCAAACTAAATTAAGCCAAGCAACGTAATTGAACAATTTTGCAATAAGTGGCTAACTAAAATTTCGAGAAGCAGGTAACTGAACTTACTGTAGTTCTTTGTACAGGCACGCTGCAACTTCTTTTTCGCTTACAAGGTTGTACAAAGGAGTCCATGGCATCAATTGCTTGGATACGCAGTCCCAATACTTCTTTCTTCCCACACTGCATGGGTAAGTCGAATGGTTAATCTGGTAAGATGGTGCGTCCTTGATATGTTATATGAGGACATGTAGTCAGACTAGTTGTAGCCAAACACATCACACTGGCTTTTACTGTATATTTCATGCGATTACTTTTGGCATATCGAGATCTAAGCAATCTACAATAGGATGAAAAGACTGGCATCCTTCACATTATTGGCGAACTCAGTTCATAGAAACAAGCAATTCAACCATTCTGTGGGTAAATCAAAAGCGCCACTGGAAAATTTTCACTATCCAATCATACACGCAAAAAGGGACGACGCCACCATAGGGGCTGGTATGGGCGGCCGCCTCAGGTGGCTGGAAAGTGTGCACCTAGTTTCAGTCATCCAGGTTGGCCCACGCTAGTTTTGTTCGTCCCAACGCACGAGCAGGCAATGTAAAAAATGAAGAAAAATGTTTCAATTTGGATGGGCCAATAACATAAGTGCAAGGCAGGCCCTATAGCAGGCTCACGGCCCAAACGAGTGCCTCCCATATCGATCGGCAGCAGGAAAAATCCCAATTCATTTGCTCCAGCCTCCAGTCTGGTTCGCTCCTAACGTAGCCGCCGCTAGACAAACCGACACAACACTTCCTCGCGCCCTTGTTGGAGGGCGGTCGCCGGGCTTCAAGCGAACGGAAGGACAAGAAGATGAAGATCCAACCCTGGGTGTAGCCGGCGTGGGAGGCAGCGGCGGCAGTACGGGCATGGCATCGAGCTTGCACAAACGGATAGTCACAGCTTGCAAGAGTAGCATGCGCAACGAGCAGGTACATCACATCCCTGATTTATCTAATTCAACTCTTCAATTTCTGGCCAATAGTTAAACCTGACGGTGTTGTAAAACTGCTTGTATGTAGGGAATCTATGAGAAAATGAAACCAATGTCTACTTATTTTATAACTCCCCCAATCAATACTGAACTGACTGAATCTGATGTATCTAATCAAATTTCCGGTGCAAACATAAAAGCTCGTGTTGTTCTGGAGCCTGAAGTGTCTAATGAATAGACTACTAATGAAGGATTTGATGCAAACATTTTACATGCTCCTGGTGATGAACATATAGTGTCTAATGAGGGATCTAATGCAAGCATTTTGCAAGCTCATTGAAGGATTTAGTGTCTAATGATGATCTACTATGTTGAGAGAGACAGAGATTTGCAGGCATTGATGACAAGCAAATTATAGTGCATTTTCATAGCTTGAGGAAACGTCAAGGTCATCTACCAGAAAGTCCCCGTATCATGACAACATAGCATAAATACTTTTCTAATCTATTGTTTGAAACTATTGTCATACTTGTGCAGGATAGATATATTGATATGCAGTTTGTGCACTGGTTATACGTGCAATTACACTTCGATATTTTCAGCCAGAGAACGAATAATTCAAGCAGGTACAAACCATGTTTGTAGTCCTTGTACACCATGTTGCATTTTGTGTTTTTTGGTGCTTGCATCATTTAGTGTTTATAATCGGAACTACTTTGGATCATTAGCTAGTTTTCAAAGTGCATGTAGCTTCACATTTCCCAAGTTATGTTGATTTCCGAAGTGCAAGTGCCTTCGTATTTTTCAGTTATATGTTCGCCCCTGGTAACTTGAATTCGTGGATCAGCCACTGCACACAAATCATACACGAATGCCACTACGAATTAAATGAAATGCAGGGACTTACGCTAGCTTGTGGTACAGGCTCACTGCAGCTCTGCTTGCGCTTGGGATGTTCCATGTACAAGTCCATTTTACCACTTGCTTGGATGTGCAGGCCTTGTGCTCCTTGCATTCCCCTCTGCATTTTTGACACGACGAATGGTTGATCAAATAAGAGGACACTACTAGGGAAAACCTTATACACAGAAATTTAGCAACAGCGCGGGTCAAAAAAGCGCGCTAGTGCTATATAGCAGTAGCGATTGAAGAAAAACCACGCTACAGATACAACCTTAGCAGTAGTGCATGTAGTTGTAAAAGCGCTACTACTAATATTCCCATTGGAAAATTGATAGGCTATGCATAGCAGTAGCGGGCTTCGAAGAAACGCGCCACCGCTAGGGCATAATTAGCAGCGCGTTTCCTAAGAAGAGCGCTACTACTAACGGAAATAAAATAAGATGAAAAACAAATAGAAAAGTAAATGAAAATGAAAGAAATAGAAAAAGGAGAAAGGAAAAAATAAAATGTAAAGCAAAATAAACGAAAAAGCGAAAAAACGGAGGAAGGCATAGCAGCAGCGTTTGTTTGTAAGAGGCGCTATAGCTAACGTAGCTGCAGCAGCGTGTCCTGACCCCGCTATAGAAAAGAAAAGGAAATTAAAAAGGAAGAAATTTACATAGCTAGCAGCAGCGCGATTTTGCAAAAACCGCTATAGCTATCTTAGCTATAGCGCGTTTTATAAATGCGCCACCGCTTAAGTTTGACTTAACCAAAAACCGCTTCCCCGCCACCACTTCTCCCCAAATCCTCAATCCACCCCCGCCGCCGTCTCCCGATTCACCGTCGCCCCACTTCGCGCCGACGCCGATGCCACCAGAGCCGGCGCTGCCGACGACACCGAGCCGCCCTAACGCCACGGAGACGCTGCGGCCTCGTCAACGCCACCGAGCCGCTGCCGATGCCACGGATCCTTCTCGCCACAATCGCCTTCCTCACCGTCACCGAGACGCCCTGCCTCCCTCGCCGTCACGGGAGACGCCCTACGCCTCGCCGCCACCACCGCCTCCGTCGCCACCACCGAGCCATCATCTGAAGCCCCCACCCTCCTCTCTCTCTCATGCATAGGTTAGCCAGTTTAATTAGGTTAATTATCTAGGTTAGGGCAAAAATTTAGTTAGGGCTTTGACAGAGAAGTAGTTAGGTTAACTAGTTTAATTAGGTTAATTATCTAGGTTAGTGCAAAAACTTAGTTAGGGCTTTGACAGAGAACTTGTCAGGTTAACTAGTTTAATTAGGTTAATTATCCAGGTTAATTAGTGCAAAAATTTATTTTAGGCTTTGACAGAGAACTAGCTGCGTTAACTAGTCTAATTAGGGTTAATTATCTAGGTAAACTAGATTAACTAACTAGGTTAAATAGGTAGGTTAATTAGGTTCGTTGGATTAACTAGCTAGGTTAAGTAGATTGGCTAGGTTAGAGGAAAATTTTATTTTAGAGCATTAGGTCAGATGGGTTAGAGAAATGGAGTTCCTTTGCAATTTAATTGGGTTCTGTGTTTAGTGAGGTCATTTTGCAAAGGTTTTTGATTTTTGAAAAGACCACTATTTTTCAAGGAAAAGAATTTAGGCAAATTTTATTTTTCATTGAAGTGGTCATGTTATATCTTTTCATTGAAGCTGTTCGATTGTGCCCAAGTGGCTTTGTTGTTTCCAGGGAATGATGCTGAGTGGCCTATGTTTTGCCGGAATGTTGATTCATTTCTATTCCGGCAAATTTCAGGTTCTCGATTTGTCCACTTTTTAGCAAAGGTCATGCCGAAATTTCCCGTGAATTTCGGCATGACTTGTGCTACAAACTAGGACATATCGAGTGCCCGGGATTTGCCGCACCAGGTAGGAGTCAGCATTCCTGCAAAACAATAGTCCTTTTTTATGTCATTATTCATTTTATTAGGTCTAGAATTAATTGACTAGATTTAATCATAGGAAACATGGCTAGCAACGATGAAGGACAGGGTTCTGGTGATTGCGACGACGTCTACCGGGCGGCAGACAAATTTTTTAGCCTTACCGACGATCAACAGATGTTGTTGCTGGGCCCATCGGTGGCATCGGGGACTGAGACGGACACGCAGACCGGTGCTGAGACGGACACGCAGACCGGTGTTGAGACTAAGACCGCACTGAGATTCAGACCGGCATCGAGACCGGCGCTGAGACCGGTGCTGCCTCGTGGAGCGGAGCCAGTGTAGAACCGAAAGCAAAGAGGCAACGGGTTCCTAACAAACTCAGGACTACTAGACTAGTGGTCACGGAGGTGGACGACGGCAATTTTGAGCCAAAGGCGCCCGAGGAAGCGCGCGCGTGCTACGGCAATCAAATAGGCTGCATCATACGGACAACCGCCACCATCAACGATGAGAATCTAAAGAAGATAGAAAATATGACGAGCTCCCTCCTAAAGAAGTTTCACCAGATATTCTTGTTCCCGGGCCGGAATGAGAAGGATTATGAAGATCCAGACAAGGACCCGACAATGAAGAAGATAAACAAACACGCCATGACCAAGTTTAGCAACGCGTTGGCCGCCTGGAAAAATCGAGTGAAAGCAAAGATCAATGACGGGGAACCCTACTCCGAGATTGTAAAGGATAGTTCGACAATCACGAAAGAGCAGTTTCAAATGTTCAAGGAGGCTTGCGAGGCCGAAGCTGCCAAAACAAAGTCTAAGTACATGAAGGGGCTTGAAAAGAGGAACATTGGGACCCACCACCTCGGAAGTCGTGGTTACGGCGGAAAGAGTTCCAAATGGGCCAAGGAGGACGCGGAAGCCACGAGTCTGGGCATCCCAGACCCCTTGGTGGATTTCACCGTCCCGCAGGAGCGTGACGTCCTGAGGGCCCGGCACCGTTGGGACCCAGTGAAGAAGGTTTACGAGACAACACCGGTCATGACGGAGTTCATGAGACTGCTGGTAATTTTAGTTTCTGATCAATTCGACTGCACACGTTAGTCATATTTGTAAACGATCCTTGTGCCTTTTGCAGAGAGAGCAGCACCGGATTGCGGCCGAAAGCGACTCGCCGTCTGAGGCATTGGTGAGGCCCAAGTGGGACACTCCATTCAACCGGGCGTTGAACATATTGAAACAACAACCGGTGGATACTCGACCATCGTATGGACGCGTGCACGGTGTCGGAGATGGCGCCACGTGGAAGAAGTACTACCATGAGACCACGGTGGATAAAAAGGAAAGATGGAGGTTAACTGAAGAAAGCATCGACAAGAAGGTTGAGATTGCGGTTGAGAAGAAATCATCTCAAACGATCGCAGAATAGCGGTAGCTGCCGCAAAACAAAGCGATTGCAGATTTATCTACTTCCTTGGTGACGGGTGTTTACACTTGGACAAGGCAAAATCCAGAAAAAATGCAGAGGACTTTCCCTTGTCGACTTCTTGGGAGCACTGCTGCGTACTGCTCCCCAAGACCGGCCCCTTGACGGACGTGCTCCGTGGTGCCTCCTCTTGGCTGAGCTCGGCGCCCTCACGGTATCTCGCCACACCGCCCCTTCAATATAAATGTATAATCTCCGTTTTCGTTGCCTTTCGGATGTCTCATGTCGCAGACTTTTCTTTGCAGGCCGACGAAACCCCGTGCACCATATTGTACACCATCGGTGAACAGAAGGTGGACGTGGGGAAGGGGACGATAATGGAGCCAAAAGAACCATTGTTCCACAGCCGGTCGATCCCCCCGAACGTCTTCAAGGTTTCCGTGGCCTGTATCAAACCGGGCCACAAGAATTTGCCTCCTCTAATACTAGTGGGGCATGACGACAAGACCCCGCGGCGGCTTGGTGATTGTTGCAATGGGTGGGTCCTATTGTGGCCAAAGAGTCTGCTTCGTCTGGAGGCGGCCGGGAGCACACCCACGAGCACGCAGCCTCAGCAAGGTATGAACATCAACACCCCACCTACCCAATTAGCGTCGGGTGTCGGGTTGGGTGATAGAGGACGGGGTAAGCAGGTGGCTCCATTAGTCGCTGATGACGTTGCCATGGATGAGGATGAGGATGACGATGGCGCTGAGTAGTATGTCCATACTGGCGCCTCCTCAGGGTTTGAGCATCATGAGTCGGTGCCTGAATTACCGTCTCAACGTATTATTGACGACCATCCGGTGGTAAAGAAGTCTAAGAAGAGAGCGAGGAATGGCAAAAAGATAATTCTATGATCCAGCCGCCTCAGCAGCCTCGGCTTCAGGACCGTGTAGATATCCCCGATGTGGATAAATGACATATCCCCGGTCGACCAATCCTACCTGAAATAGCGCTATGGGCCAGATTCGGCGATCTAAGGAGACTTCATGACGATGTGTTGCGGGTAGAGAAAGGCATCATCGCCTCGAAAGATCCAGGATACCCACTCTACGTGGTTAACGTTCCGCGGCAAATGTCGTACGTCGATGGCTTCCCCGCGGATAAGTTCTTCCTCCGATTCGATTACATATTCGAGATGTTTCACGTGAAGAAGCTGAATTTTACGTTTGTCTGCCTTTATGCCTTGCACATGAACTACATCATTGGGGTTGAGCAGATACGTTTTATCTGTGTCGCTGACCCGTACTACATGCACGAGGGCTTCTTGGGAGTCTGTGCACAGCATCGTGAATACGCGAGAGATTACATCGTCAATTTCATGCTCGCCAATAAGGACAAGGAGGCGATTCTCGTGCCTTATCATCCCGTGTAAGTCATCCGCGCTGCTATCCTTCCTTCGATTTCAATAATTCATTTGCACGGTGGAGGCTAATTAATTTGAGGTGTACTTATTTTGCGCAGCGGCGGGCGCGCCGTCCTCATCATCCTCTACCCCCGATTCTCCCACGCTCTTTACTTGGACTCGTCGAAGAACATTCGCAAAAAGGATTACACCCACATCAAAGTTGTTCTCGACAGTGCTATGTTTTACTACCAAGCAAGGGGTGGAGAGGTTAGGGACAAGAAGGAAGGGCGGCAGGGCCGCCTTCAGCCAAACGATTCTCTTAATGATGGATTCTATGTCCTACACCACATGCTGGAGTACAGACGGGATCACCAGAACCTTCGCATGGCACCTAGATCTGGCGATGCCCATATTCTGCAATGGGCAAAGGACATAGGAGATATCGAGGATCATCAACTTCGAGCTGAGTTCTATAACATCCAGCACGAACTTGCCCAAATCATCATGAATGAGGTCGTTGGAAAAACAGGGATGTTCCATGCAAAAGGACAAATGTCACGGGAAGACGTCCGAACATGGATAGCCTCTCAGCATCTCGACATGAAGCCTTTCGCTAAGCTCGATGACTATCTCCCTGACATGGATGGATGGCACGACATGATGGAGTGATTGTCGATATAAGACAATGTGTCCGTTTAGTCCATACTTTCTTTTATGACAAAACTTTGAGTTATGCACGGTGAAACTTTATTTGTGATATAATTAAACCGTCCTCCTCCTCGACTAGCGAAAATCACTCTAGTTAGGTCATTTTGGGTACGATGAACTTTGATATTTATGCTTATGATATGTTGTTTCTATTTTTGCCAAGTCTCTCTTTCTGTTGCTCAACTATATATGTTGCATATCATCGACTCATGTGACGATGCAGGTGCATAGATCATAGATGGCGAAGAAGTGCTACGCCAGGAGTATGTATTCGACAAGTGGCCGGAGTGTCAGGCCCAGGTGTACCGGTTTTTGGTTTCCGAGTGACACGCAGTACTTAGTTTAGGTTCACGCTAATGCGAGAGAGGGATACGAACTCATGTACTCAAAGTGATAGCTATTCTCATGTATATCATTGTTTAGATGGATGACAATGTATTTGCAAGTAATCGAGACTTGTATCGCTATTTTCGAGATTGATGACGAGAGACCACATTGTGTTGGATGATGATTATGATGATGACATGATTTGATGAGACTAATTGTATGTATATGTTATGATTACATTTGTATGTGGATGATATGCTAAAGATTATTGTATAAAGCCTATTCAAATACAAAACAAATAAAAAACAAATATGAGGAAGAAAACTAATAAAACTAGTAGTAGCGAGGGGGGAAATTTAGCAGTAGCGCCGACTTACCAGTAGCGCTTCCTGCTAAACAGCGCTGCAGATAATATCAGTAGTGCCCTTTTACAAAGAGTGCTATAGCTATTCATCTGTAGCAGTAGCGCAGGTCAACAGGCGCTAGTGCTATACGTTAGCTGTAGCGCCTTATTAGTAGCGCCAGTACCGCGCTACTAAGAGGGCCAAAACCCGCGCTGCTGCTAGGCTTTTCCCTAGTAGTGGGAATCGACCTTGACGTTGTACCGGAGGACAGATACTTACAATGTTATACGGGTGTGCAGGATGTGTACCAGATCCCGTAGCCCCGTGATGCTTTGCTAAAAAATGGATTTGCTTGTTTCAGATGATATCTCCAAAAGAAATAAGAGTTAAAGTCAAAGTTGCATAGGCGTGTAAGCTAAGAGAGCAGTGAAAGGATATCCAAACATCGTCGGAACAGTGCACAAGGGAGTGATGTGTGGATACCTAGTTCGGGCCGGCGTTTGAGCATGCTCGCCTAGCTACAGTGCGGGTCACTTCAGAGCCGTTGAGGGTGATGCGCTGGTGTTGGCTGACGCACACGGATGCAGATCTTGAGTGGCAGCGGAGCGCTACGATGCGGTGGACGAGACCGTTGGTGAAGCCCCAACGGCCTCGGGAGGCAGAGGTGCGACGATGTGCTCGGTGAAGTAGCCCCGGTGAGCTGGGAGACGGCGTCAGTGAGGCACACCTGATGCGGTGGAACTCGGTGTCTGTGAGGCACGTCGGTTGCGGCGGCCGACGTTGTCGATGGACCACCTGGTGCGGTGGACGAGGGTGTAGATGTGGTAGCTCCAGTGCGGTGGTGAAGCGCGACCGTCTTCTTCGTCGTCGTCATCCGGCACAGAGGTGGGGAACAATGGGGAAAGAGACGAGACGAGGGGCGATTCGAGGGATGGCGGCGAAGGGGACGGTGGAGAAGAGAGATTTTGCAGGGCTGGAATTGGGGCCGCCCGATATTTCAATCCGAAATGTGGAAGCGCGAACTTATGTTGTCGTCGTCCTTTTTTGGGGGGGAGGGGGGTGGGTGGCTGGGTGCTACGCGTCCGTCTGAGACACGCGACCACCCTGACAGGACAATACTTCGGTGCCTTAAGGCACCTGCCTTTGTGTCCATGACATGTGGGCCCAACAGGTGGATGGCCCACATGTCAGTCACCCAAGGGCAGTTGCCTTTAAGGCACCGAAGCAACATCTACCCCTACACGACCCTAGTCTGCCTAGTGCGCCTACATTTGAGAATGCAAACGAATCTTCTTTCATTTGCAAACGAATCTGTATGTATTACTGTCGGTGTCAAAACCGGCGGATCTCGGGTAGGGGGTCCCGAACTGTGCGTCTAGGCGGATGGTAACAGGAGGCAAGGGACACGATGTTCTTGCCCAGGTTCGGGCCCTCTCGGTGGAGGTAAAACTCTACTCCTGCTTGATTAATATTGATGATATGGGTAGTACAAGAGTAGATCTACCACGAGATCAAAGAGGCTAAACCCTAGAAGCTAGCCTATGGTATGATTGTTCTTCGTCCTACGGACTAAAACCCTCCGGTTTATATAGACACCAGAGAGGGCTAGGGTTACACAGAGTCGGTTACAATGGTAGGTGATCTACATATCCGTATCGCCAAGCTTGCCTTCCACGGCAAGGAAAGTCCCATCCGAACACGGGATGGAGTCTTCAATCTTGCATCTTCATAGTCCAGGAGTCCGGCCAACGGTGATAGTTCGGCTATCCGGACACCCTCTAATCAAGGACTCCCTCAGTAGCCTCTGAACTAGGCTTCAATGACGACGAGTCCGGTGCGCATATTGTCTTCGGCATTGCAAGGCGGGTTCCTCCTCCGAATACTTCATAGAAGATTTTGAACACAAGGATAGTATCCGGCTCTATAAAATAAGTTCTGTATACCACCGTAGAGAGAATAATCTTTACACAAATTCGATCGCTGACGTATTCTGCGGCGTGACGCCACACCACGGCCAAGCCTTTATTGGAATCATTTTTACTGTCCCACCTCAGCGTGTTTAGCGAGGCGGTTTCTTTGGCACGTGTAGATGTCAAAACCGGTGGATCTCGGGTAGGGGGTCCCGAACTGTGCGTCTAGGCGGATGGTAACAGGAGACAAGGGACACGATGTTTTTACCCAGGTTCGGGCCCTCTCGGTGGAGGTAAAACCCTACTCCTGCTTGATTAATATTGATGATATGGGTAGTACAAGAGTAGATCTACCACGAGATCAAAGAGGCTAAACCCTCGAAGCTAGCCTATGGTATGATTGTTGTTCGTCCTACGGACTAAAACCCTCCGGCTTATATAGACACCGGAGAGGGCTAGGGTTACGCAAAGTCGGTTACAATGGTAGGAGATCTACATATCCGTATTGCCAAGCTTGCCTTCCACGCCAAGGAAAGTCCCATCCGGACACGGGATGGAGTCTTCAATCTTGCATCTTCATAGTCTAGGAGTCCGGCCAATGGTGATAGTTCGGCTATCCGGACACCCCCTAATCCAGGACTCCCTCAGTAGCGCCTGAACCAGGCTCAAATGACGACGAGTCCGGTGTGCATATTGTCTTCGGCATTGCAAGGCGGGTTCCTCCTCCGAATACTTCATAGAAGATTTTGAACACAAGGATAGTGTCCGGCTCTGCAGAATAAGTTCCACATACCACCGTACAGAGAATAACATTTACACAAGTTCAATCTGCTGACGTATTCCGTGGCGTGACATCAAATGACGGCCAAGCCTTTATTCGAATCGTTTTTACTGTTCCACCTCAGCGCGTTTAGCAAGGCGGTTTCCTTGGCACGTCTTGTCAAAGTAGAGATCGTGTCCCCTTATTTCGGGATTCTCATCAATACGGGCGTGGGTAGCCCAATCGTGCCATTGATTACGGCGCTTGGGAGATAAGCGAGCTTTACCAGGCTGGTGGGGACGCATAGTTTCGTCCGTCCATATAAGGGGATAAGGATCCACCTTTTTACCTACGCCTTCTTCCTCCTTTGCTTATCCATTTCACAAGACTCGAGCTCCAGCGCCCAAGTCCGCACATCTCGCCTCAACCTTCCCCAGCCATGTCCGGAGCGGGAGGCAAGTGGATGGCCTCCTCCGTCAAGGAGGGGCACATCAAGAGGCTGCGAAAGGCCGGATACTTGTCCAGCGACATCGCGCATTGTCTCCCCGACAAGGGGCAGCTCATCCCCACCCCCGGGCCCCATGAGAGGGTGGTGTTGCTCACCCACTTCCTCCGCGGACTAGGTTTTCCACTTCACCCATTTGTTCGGGGGCTCATGTTCTACTATGGCCTGGATTTCCATGATCTGGCCCCGAATTTCATCCTCAACATCTTGGCGTTCATCGTCGTGTGCGAGGCCTTCCTCTGCATCCAGCCCCACTTCGGCTTATGGCTAAAGACCTTCAATGTCAAGCCGAAGGTAGTGGGCGGCCGCCAAGCGGAGTGCGGAGATGCCATGGTGGGCAAGATGCCCAACGTCCTCATGAGAGGGTGGTGTTCCTCACCCACTTCCTCCGCGGACTAGGTTTTCCACTTCACCCATTTGTCCGGGGGCTCATGTTCTACTATGGCCTGGATTTCCACGATCTGGCCCCGAATTTCATCCTCAACATCTCAGCGTTCATCGTCGTGTACGAGGCCTTCCTCTGCATCCAGCCCAACTTCGGCTTATGGCTGAAGACCTTCAATGTCAAGCCGAAGGTAGTGGGCGCACGTCCTATGGCTCGAGGGCTCCTTTGTCGAGACCATAAAGGGGTGGCAATCGGGGTGGTTCTACATCACCGAGCCGCACGACCCTAAATGGGTAGCGGCCCCCGAATTCCGATCTGGCTTCCCTACACGGATCACCTCTTGGAAAGAGAAGGGCCTATCATGTGGTGATTCGGAGGAGCTGATCGGACTCCAATCCTGCGTCCAAACCTTGGTGAACAAGAAGCTCAAGCTTGTCAACGTAGTCCAGGTCATGCTCATCCGCCGGATCCTCCCATGCCAAAAACGGGCCTTTAATTTGTGGGAGTTTGATCCGCCACAACACCAAACCTTGAGCAGGCTCTTCGACACTACGTACAAAGATGCCTGGAAGGTGCTATTCAAGGGCGCCGAGGCTCCCGCATCCGCTACCAAAGATCGCGGATTCAGCTCGCAACGTCAAGCCGGCGAGGTAAGCTAATTTACCCTTTACAGGACGCTTATTTTCCATAGTTTGACTCTATGCGGGATCTAAACTCCCTTTACCTTTGAGAGGCCTGGCAAAAGACGTTCGGGCAGGTTAACTGTCCGGTTCCCTTGCCATAAGACTCAGCGGACGCCAAATTAACGGAGCTGCTGGCTCGCGCGCTTACGTGGTGCCGGAGAAGAAGGCCAAGGAGAAGGCCACGGGAACTCGAAGGAGTTCCCGGCGCCAGGTGTTGTCGGACTCGTCGTCCAACGACTCCGAGGTAGACTCCTCCCACGAAGATGGGGAGGAGGAAAAAGAGGCTTCTCCCCCAGCGGGGGGAGAGAAGAAAAGGAAGGCCTCCCCAACTAGGGAGGCTGGAGGGTCCAAGAAGGGAAGGACCCTTCCTCCGGACTACTCCACCAACGCCGACGGCGAAGAGGAGTGGCCACCGAGGGCTAAGCCCCTGGAGACATCGTAAGTGTCCAGATACCAGAATAATTCATGGCATTTTGTTTGTCGCATAGAATGTCCTAACGCCGAATACAACCCTACAGCCCGCCCAAGGACGGGCTCGATATTTCAACGAGAGGCTCCCTGGCACCGTCGGACATGAATAGTACTTCACTTTCGGCCGCCTCCTCTCCTCGCGCTGTTGATGATGCCGAGGTTGGGTTCCACAAGGGGCCCGGCCAGGAGGAGGAGGAGGTCCCGAAGGTGCCGCAAGGCAACCTCCCGGACTTTGGGCACGAGGGGGATCAACCCCCAAAGGGTTCTGAGTTCGGCCCTGGGCCGGACTCCGCACCGGAACCTTTAGTGGTTCCGGAGTCCGGCGGCGGCCCCTTCGTAAGAAGGGCGAGACTGCGACACCAGATAATTTGCTGGAGGCGCTCAATGGCACCTCCATCGACGAGGAGCACCACACTGTTATGAGTGCGGTGATCCAGAAAGTTCAGTCCGCCAAGAGCGGGCTGACTGAAGCCTGTACCAGCCTTCTAACAGGCTTTGAGGTATGTAATTAAGATATGTAAAAATAGTACCGCATAGATAGTAGCCCCTGATGCTCAGTTTGGTGTTCAGAAAGAAAAGTCGAACTGAGGATCTATAAAGATATACGCAGGAGTCTAACATAAGCATGTCAATATGGGGATGCAGGCTGCACTGCTGACCTCTTCCGCACTGACTGCGGAGGTCAATGTATTGAAGCAGAGCCTCGAGCGGTCCGAGAACGAGCTCGGCCGTGCCAAGAAGCAGCTCGAGGACAAGGAAGGTAAGTAATACCTTATTAAAGTAATACCTTATAGAAAGGATTTGGTTGCAAAAAATGACAGGAATAACGTGAGTATTGCAGGGGCCACGAACGAGGTGACGACCCTGAAGGAGGCGGTGTCCAAGGCCAAAAAAAGTGCGGCCACGGAGCGCACTGAGCGAGAGAAGCATGAGGCGCGGGTGGCGGAGGTGCGGCAAGAACTCCATGCTTTCGTGGAAAAACATGAGAGTTTGGAGCGTGACTCAAAGACTCGAGAGTCCGAGCTCTCCTTCGCTCTTGAGAGTGCCAAAGCCGCTAAGGCCAAAGCCCAAGGCCCTCCAGGAGATTGAGGCGATAAAAAAGAGAGCGGCGGGTAAGGCATTCTTCATGCAAAGCAAGCATGTAAAAGTGAATTATCTGTTACTTACCCAAATTCGTAGCTATCCAGGAGTGTTTACAGATCTGCCCTGTAGTGTGTCCGATACTGCCGCGTTCTACCGAGCCGAGGAGGGGAGCTCGGCGGAAAAGGTGTTCTGGTCTCAATATGCTGAGGCCGGACATCCGGTGCCCCTGAGCGACCAACTGAAGCAGCTAGTCGAGCTCCACAAGGTGGCCGAACAGGCCATGAAGGGCCTCATAGTTCGGCTGTGGCCTAAAGAAGCCATGCTTGGGAGCTACTTCGGTCTGGTGCGGGCGGCTGGTGGATGCCTGTCCATGGATTGAAGTCACTGCTGCCTGGCTCGATTGAAGGTGCCCGTCGGGCCCTTGCCCGCGCTAAAGTGCACTGGGGCAAGATGGACGCCGAGAAGCTTGTGACGGACACGCCACCACCGGGCAAGGAGTATCGTACGCCCGAAATGTACTATAAGGGTCTCCTGAAGGGTGCCCGCCTTATAGCGGGTGAATGCTCCAAAGATGTAATTTTTGAGTAGACTCGCATTTGTTATCCTGTACGCTGAAAACTTTGTTCATGTGCGCTAAGCAACGCTTGTTGATTTAAAATATTACCTTCTATGCGGCCGCTTATCAAATTTGAGAGATGGCGAGTCATTGGCTTCAGCCCCCATGCCACGAGTGCTGGGGTGTTCGGGATAAACTTGAGCGCTCTTGTTCCCATTCTTGGGTCCTTCGAGGGAGGCGTTCAACACGACGAACGAGGCAACCGGACTATAATGCTTGAACACTCTCACTTAGCCATAGAATTCTGTAATTTTAAATTTCGGGGAAGCCCCTGGTATTCGGAAGACCGAGTTCGGGGCGCTATCCACGCCTTGGCCGGACAATGCCGACTCCTCGCTCTAAGCGGCATGAGTCTTATGGACCCGAAAAACCTCTCGAACAGCGACCAGCTCTCACCCTATCATGACGGTCAGTTTTAGCTTTCTCCACTAAGGTGCTTAACCCAGCTCAACCAAGCACAATCGCAGTGGTTCTCCCAGTGCTACCTTAGCCAATATAACGGAACGTAAGGTACCAAAACATGGGAGCCGGGCAAACCCAACTATTGACCCAAGACATGATTCGGAGCTGATGCATATAATGCTATAAGTTCGGGGTGCCGCACTTGTTAAAGTGTTCGGACTTATTACACCATATTTTGGGGTACTTAAGCCCCTGGTGTATTTGGCCATACCAAAGCGTACGGATGCAACATGTCATAAGTGAACATATATAGATAGAAAAAGGAATGCAATAATAGGCAAAAAGCGATGCATTGCTTATTCAAAAAATACTGCAATGAAAGCAGAACGATACAAATAGTGCGATAAGCAAGGGATGGGACTATTTAACATGTCCCCCTCCAGGGGTAGGCTGCGGGATGGTATGTAAAACAGGTATACTGCTCGTAATAGAGACCACCTGGATACTCGACGTAGCTTTTCTACTTCCCTGGCTGTTGCATCGTGAGTTCGGCGATTCCACTGCCGGACAGGGCTTCTTGAAAACGGAGTCCTGAGAATAAGAAAAAAAAAGAATGACACAATTGGGAGCCCCTGGTGTGGTTGAGCCGCACTCTAGGCATGCCGTGGTCGTGCCCCTCCCCCTGTGCCCATGGTATCTCCAGAGCGTAGTTATGTACGCGTGGTACTGGTCTCGCAATTTCGCGAGGGCTGGGGTTGGGGCCGCATTGCTACGCGTGCTCGGAACGTGCCAGGCGGTCATGTTGTAGGTTACTCCGGGCGCGCTTGACGGTGTCCGGACGTTTAGTAGTCGGACTCAAGAATTGCCTTAAGAGGCTGCTTTTTACTTCCGCCGCGACGGCCACCGTATGCTCCTCCGTTCGGTGTTTCCACCGTGATTACTCCTCAAGAGCCTGGCATCTTGAGCCTGAGGTATGCATAGTGCGGAACCGCATTGAACTTTGCAAATGCAGTTCGTTCGAGCAGTGCGCGATAGCCGCTGCGGAACGGGACTATGTCGAAGATTAGTTCCTCGCTTCAGAAGTTATCCGGGGATCCGAAGACCACTTCGAGTGTAACTGAGCCTGTACAATTGGCCTCTACACCTAGTATGATGCCTTTAAAGGTCGTTTTTGTGGGTTTAATCCTTGAGGGGTCTATGCCCATTTTGCGCACTGTATCCTAGTAAAGCAGGTTCAGGCTGCTGCCGCCGTCCATTAGGACTCTAGTGAGGTGAAATCTGTGAATGATCGGGTCAAGAACCAATGCGGCGAATCCGCCATGGTGGATGCTAGTGGGGTGGTCCCTTCGATCAAAAGTGATCGGGCAGGAGGACCACGGGTTGAACTTTGGGGCGACTGGCTCCATCGCTTATATGTCCCTCAGTGCATGCTTCCGCTCCCTTTTGGGTATGTGGGTTGCGTATATCATGTTCACCGTCCGCACTTGTGGGGGAAAGCCCTTCTGTCCTCTATTGTTCGGTGGCCGGGGCTCCTCCTCGTCATCGCTATGCAACCCCTTGTCATTGTTTTTGGCATTTATCTTGCCTGCCTGCTTGAACACCCAACAATCCCTGTAGGTGTGGTTGGCTGGTTTTTCGGGGGTGCCATGTATCTGGCACGAGCGATCGAGTATTCGGTCCAAATTGGACGGGCCCTTAGTATTTCTTTTGAACGGCTTTTTCCACTAATCGGGTTTAGAGCCTCTGAATCCGGCATTGACTACCGTATCTTCAACATTATCGCCGTTAATGTGGCGCTTGTGCTTGTTGCGACGCGACCTGCCATTGCTGTCCTTGGTATCCAAACTACCAGGGTTTTTGGTCAGTTTGTTACTGCGAGCTAGCCAACAGTCCTCTCCCGCGCAAAAGCGGGTCATGAGTGATGTGAGGGATGCCATGGATTTCGGCTTTTCCTTTCCTAGGTGCCGGGCAAGCCACTCGTCGCGGATGTTATGTTTGAAGGCTGCAAGGGCCTCTGTGTCCGGACAGTCGATGATTTGATTTTTCTTGGTTAAGAACCGTGTCTAGAATTGTCTGGCCGATTCATCTGGCTGCTGAATTATGTGTCTTAGGTCATCAGCGTCTGGTGGTCGCACATATGTGCCCTGGAAGTTATCAATGAATGCGGCTTCTAGGTCTTCCCAACAACCAATTGATTCTGCTGGCAAGCTATTGAGCCAATGCCGAGCTAGTACTTTAAGCTTGAGTGGGAGGTATTTGATGGCGTGTAGATCATCACCGCGGGCCATGTGGATGTGAAGCAGATAGTCCTCGATCCAAACTGCAGGATCTGTTGTGCCATCGTATGATTCAATGTTTACGGGTTTGAAATCCTCGGGGATTTGATGATCCATTAGTTCGTCTGTGAAGCATAGTGGGTGTGTGGCGCCTCTGTATTGGGCTATATCACGACGCAGCTCAAATGAGCTTTGTCTACTGTGTTCGGCCCGGCCGGAATTGTCGTATCCGGCGTGACGGTTGTCATCATGTTTTGTAGGGCGCCCACGCGATCCATAGATCGATCTTATCTGTCTTGCCTTGTCCTCCAATATGTCTCGCAAGTCTGGCGCATCCCCCGTGGCTTTGCACTTTTCGAGCGACGCTGGGGTGCGGCTTTAGCAGAGTGCCTAGAGGCCTCTCTGTTGCGGCCACGAGGTGGCCGGTCGGCCGCATCATGCGCTGGTGATGTAGGTTTGGGTGCTTCCTCCTCTAATTGGGGTAGCAGCTTGCGTTTTGGGTTGCTCTTGGAGGGGCGATCGAGTTTGTACTCTTCGGCTGCAAGGACTTCGGTCCATCTGTCAGCTAGCAAGTCTTGGTCAGCTCTAAGCTGCTGCTGCTTTTTCTTGAGGCTACTTGCCATGGCCATAAGACTGCGCTTGAAACACTCTTGTTCGACGGGATCCTCGGGCACGACAAATTCGTCGTCGTCGAGGCTTGCTTCATCTTCGGAGGGAGGCATATAATTATAGTCCTCTACCTCTCTGTCTGCCTCTCTATCATGAGGGCTGGCTTCTCCCTCCTCTTGTGCTGAATCCTGCTGGAGGGGGTTGTCTTCGGCACTGTCTAGGGTGTTATTATCTCCCGTGCCAGAATCACCGTTTTTGTTGTGGCGGGATTTAGAGCAGCGCTGCTGACGCCGGCGGTTGGGCTGTTTCTTGGAGGGGTCATCCTCTACTATTCCATTGCCATTCCCATCTTTTGGGATGTCCACCATGTATATGTCGTATGACGAGGTGGCCTTCCAGTGCCCTGTAGGCGCTGGTTGTTGGTTGTCTCCTGCATCGTCGTCCATACCATCGCTGTCTTGGAGTCAAAGTCGAGCATGTCGGTTAAATCATTGACAGTGGCTACAAAGTGGGTGGTGGGTGGGCGTTGAATTTCTTCGTCGTCCACATCCCAACCTTCCTGACCATAGTCCGGCTAGGGCTCTCCAGATAAAGAGAGAGACTTTAGTGAATTCAGGATGTCGCTAAAGGGCGAGTGCTGAAAGATGTCCGCGGCAGTGAACTCCATAACCGGCGCCCAATCGGATTTGATTGGCAGGGGAGTGGGAGGTTCAGAGTCCGGAGAGGAGTCCGGCACCTCGGAGTCACGGGCTTTGCGAAGGACAGGGGTGGTGTTCGGCTCAATCACCATAGAGACCGTAGCCCCCGAGGCGGTGTCCAACCACTCGTCCTCGACCGGCGAAGTCGGCTTTGAGCTAAGGGTCGGAGCGAACGCTGGTGCGGCCTCCAGGGCACTGTTCGGCGGCAGAGCTAGGTCACGCCCTTCAGGACAGTGCGGCGCGCTTGGCTGTGGCTCGAATCCGTCGAAGATCAAGTCTCCGCGGATGTCAGACGTGTAGTTCAAACTCCCAAATCTGACCTAAGGGCCAGGGGTGTAGCTTTCGATCTGCTCCAGATGGCCAAGTGAATTGGCCCGCAGTGCAAAGCCGCCGAATACGAAGATCTGTCCAGGGAGAAAAGTCTCACCCTGGACCGCGTTGTTGTTGATGATGGAAGGAGCCATCGGGCCTAAAGGTGACAACACAGAGGAACTCTCAATGAAAGCACCAATGTCGGTGTCAAAACCGGCGGATCTCGGGTACGGGGTCCCGAACTGTGCATCTAGGCGGATGGTAATAGGAGACAAGGGAGACGATGTTTTTACCCAGGTTCGGGCCCTCTCGGTGGAGGTAAAACCCTACTCCTGCTTGATTAATATTGATGATATGGGTAGTACAAGAGTAGATCTACCACGAGATCAAAGAGGCTAAACCCTAGAAATTAGCCTATGGTATGATTGTTGTTCGTCCTACGGACTAAAACCCTCCGGTTTATATAGACACTGGAGAGGGCTAGGGTTACACAGAGTCGGTTACAACGGTAGGAGATCTACATATCCGTATTGCCAAGCTTGCCTTCCACGCCAAGGAAAGTCCCATCCGGACATGGGACGGAGTCTTCAATCTTGTATCTTCATAGTCTAGGAGTCCGGCCAATGGTGATAGTTCGGCTATCAGGACACACCCTAATCCAGGACTCCCTCAGCACGTCTTGTCAAAGCAGAGATCGTGTCCCCTTATTCCAGGATTCTCATTAATACGGGTGTGGGTAACCCAGTCGTGCCCGTTGGCACGCCTCCTCTATCAAGGGTGAGTCCCGAATGGTCACGGGGAGGGCTCTTGGTATTCAACCTCTTTATAACGAGACCAAGGCCTGCTCCTTTCTTTCAATCTCAATCGAATCCGCCCCTCGCCTCGAGTTCCAACACCCAAAGCTCTAGATTCAGGCGCTTCGGACCTCCGAAGATGTCCGGCTCCGACCTGCAAGGCCGGTGGATGCCTTCCTCCGTCACGGAAGAAGACGTGCTAAAGCTGAGACACGCCCGGTATCTAACCGTGAAATTTC
Organism: Aegilops speltoides; assembly: GCA_021437245.1. Classification (NCBI taxonomy): domain Eukaryota; kingdom Viridiplantae; phylum Streptophyta; class Magnoliopsida; order Poales; family Poaceae; genus Aegilops; species Aegilops speltoides. The sequence goes on from JAHHZJ010003682.1 coordinate 53,318, forward strand.
GCACAGGATGCCAGCCCAAGGGCAGGTTATTCCCACTCCCAAGCCCGGTGAGAGTTTGGTGTTCGTATCTCACTTCCTTCGGGGGTTAGGCTTCCCGACGGACCCCTTCGTGAGGGGGCTCATGTTTTATTATGGGCTGGAATTTCATGACTTGGATCCGGAGTCCATCCTCCACATCTCATCGTTCATTGTTGTACGTGAAGCCTTCCTCCGCATTACCCCTCACTTTGGGTTGTGGCTTAAAACCTTCAAAGTGAACCGAAGATGATCAAGGGGTAGCAGGCAGAGTGCGGAGGGGCTGTTATGACCAAGAATGCTGACGCTCCATGGCCCGAGGGCTCTTTTCAAGAGGAGCTCAGTCTGTGGCAACAAGAGTGGTTTTATATCACAGCTCCCAGGGGCACCAAATGGGTGGCGCCACCGGCCTTTCGCTCGGGTCCTCCGCCGCGGCTGGCGTCATGGGTCAATAAAGGGCTCGACTGGGGGCCGTCCAAGGACGTGCCCTTGTTGCAGGGCCGTATTCGAGATCTCCTGGAGAGAGAGATCGATCTGGTCGTAGTAGCTCAGGTCATGCTGATTCATCGCACCCTGCCCTGCAAACGTCGCCCCCTCCGCCTATGGGAGTTCAATCCGGAGGGACCACGAGCTCTCCAACATCTTATGGGCGCAACGCCCATGGAGATGTACCAAGTGTTCTTCGGATCACAAGCAATATGTCTGGATTTGACCGAGGACGCAGATCTGAGCTGCAATCACCCGGATACTCAAGTAAGTACTCCTCTACCCGAACATTCTATCCGTATATCTATCATAAGCTTGCCTTTAAAAGAGCCGTCCCTTGAACAGGAGTGGATAGCGAAAGCAAAACTGATCCGTTGTCCGCCCCCCCCCCCTGAGATCACACCGGATCCTGTGTTAACCAGGATGCTAGAGGCTACACCTTTTGAAGAAGGCGAAGGAGGGAACAAGTGAGCTACTACCTCCGTGAAGGAGTTTATCAAGAAAGAAGGGATCGAGAATCCCTCCCTCCAAGGGGAGAAGAGGACCGCTTCTAAAGATCCGGAGACCAAGGCCTCGAAGCGGGGGAAGAAATCTTCGCCAGAGGGTCCTGCGCCGGGCGATGCCCCGGCCGCACAATTTCCCCAAGTAGATCAGCCCTCCAGTGAGCCGTAAGTAAAGAGGGGCGTTTTCCTAAAATGAGAGACATCCCTGTTTTATTTCTGAAGATAACCGAAATTTTTCCTGTAGTTCGGATCTCAGCCGTTCTCAGCAGAGCTCGTCTTCGGGGGATCTTGATCCGGAGATGATGGAGAGCGAAACGCCTCCGCCTGCCGAACCGTCATGCGAGGCGGACAACCCTGAGGTGTCATCGCGGAGGGTTTCTCCGAATCTGGTGGGGCCCTGAAGGCAGTCGTAGGTCCCCTCAAAGCCCTCCGCGTCCGGCCTTCGAAAAAGGCCATCGGACGAGTCCGGCTCTGACTGGTGTACGGTCGGAGGAGTTGAAAGATCTACTCGGGCGAGTGTCTATCTCGGAAGATCACCATGTGCTAATGGGTACAGTGATTGAAAGGATTTCATCCGCTGAAAGTGGATTGCATGAAGCCGTCATAATTTTACTGACGGGTTTTGAGGTACGCAAAATGATGTACCTTCTGACAGTTTTGCATATAGAATGCACCCTGTATAGATAGTAGCCCCTGAGACTCAGTGTGCTGTAAAAAATGATAGCACGCCAAGGATCATAATCCCAGGTATAATATGCGCTCTTCCTATGTAGGTGGCGAAGCGTCCGATGGCAAGCCGGACTGATGAATTTGCCGAAATAAAGCGGCAACTTGACGTGGCGGATTCTGACATCGCGCTTGTCAATAAGCGGCTTGACGAATCACAAGGTATTCAGCTTCTCCGCGGACACCCGGTAAGGTAGCTTAATGTCTATGCCTTACAACATGTATGCTTGACGCAGATGGTGCCGCTGCCATGGAGAACCTTTTTTTGGGGAGCTCGCCCGAGCCAAGGAGCAAGCCCGAAAAAGTGATGCGGCTGCCTTAAAAGCGGCCGAAGAGCTGAGAGCCGAACAGGTTGCTCACTGCCGAAGCAAGAAATAAATGGCCGAGATGGCCGTAAAGTTGAAGAATGCTACCGACCGTTGCAAGCTTCTTGAAAAAGAAGGGCGAGCGGAACAAGAGAACTGAAAAAGGCCACTACAGAGGCCAAGGATGCTCGCTCTGTGAAGAGAGCTATGAAAGAGGAGTTGCGTCAGGCCGAAGATATTACAGCTGAAAAGCCTTTTCTGCTGCAGAGGAAATCTACGGATCCGAAGTATGCTCAGATGGGCCAGCTGTGGGGTGCGGAGGATGCTTATCTGGATTTGGCGGCGAGTGCCGCAGACGCGGTCGCCCACTTCCAAGGCCAAATGGATCACGGAATGGAAGAGCTTTTTTGGTCGCAGTTCCATAGTCCAAAGCGCCTGCTTCCATTGACAAATCGTTTGGCCGAATGGGCTGAGCTGAATAGGTTGTCCAGACTTGCCATGAAGGATGTCGTGACTCATTTGTGGCCGAGCAGGCCCGAGCCGAAGAGTTATTTTGGCTTGGTGCAGCAGTTCCTTGGTGCGGTGCCGCATATTAGTGCAATGAAGCGGTCAGCATGCATAGAGGGTGCGCGGATGGCTCTTGCCCGTGTCAAGACATGCTGGGCGGAGATGAAGGCCACCGACGTAGCATCCCAGCATTCGGACAGAAGCCGAGTACCTGCCGACCACTATTTTGAGGAAGTCCGCAGGCGCTGCTTAATAGAGACGCAGTGCTCAAGGATATTATGTTCTAATGACATGTATGATTTGTGAAACGATGTTTCAATATAATATAAGGGCTTTTTATACTTGTGCGTTCAAGTATTGAGATACCTCCTGTGCTGCCGTTAATGTATATGTGTATATAACCTGAAAGATGGCAGTCTTCGGCTTCAGCCCCCACGCACATAGTGCGGGGGTGTTTGCAGAAAAAAGCGCATTTTCACACTTAATCCAACTTCTTGGTCCTGTGAAGGAGGTGATATCATAGCAAACTAGGCAACCGGACTATAATGCTTTATCACTTTCACTTTGCCATAGGAGTTCGATGGTGGGGCTACTATATAGCCCCTAGGGGCACCGCACTCTCCGAATTCGGGGCGCATATGTGCCTGACCGGGAAATGGTCCTTCGTTAATGCGGAGGAATTCTAAACATTCTGGTGGGTCATCGAGTGGTTGACCAGTCTCACGCTATATCATGACAGTTAGTTTTCGACTTTCTCTACTGAGATGCTCACCAGGCCGAACCGGGGCACAATCACAGTAGTTCTCCTGGTGCCGCGTTAGCGGATAGAGCGGAACGTAAGGCAGCAAAACACAGGAGCCGGGCAAATCCAACATTTGACCAAAGACATGATTCGGAGCTGATGCATATAAGGCCTAACTTGAGACGCCGAACACTCCCTAAGGTATTCGGTCTTTATGAAAACAGGCAGAACAATGCCCTAAGCCCCTAGTGTCCAGGTACACGCAAAAATTTTTGACACGGCCGATGCCAAAACGCCAGCCTCCTCCTCGGTTTTAGCAAGAAACCGAGGGATGTGTATCAACAAGAGACAATAAAAAAGGTTTACGCAAGGTCTTAATCTGAAAAGAATCCTTGCAACGGGTCCTACTGCACTGCGTTGTGTCTCCGTTGTGCCGTATCCTGGATGGGTGTAGCACGGTGTTCATCTGTAAAAGAGAAGAACTTAGTTGAAGAATGGTTGTGCGAAAAATGTACTTTATATTAAATAAACAGAGTACAATTCGAAAAGTGAATAAAAATTGAGCTTTATTGTCTCTTGTTGTACATGCATGCAGCCCCTTGTACGGGGGTGTGCGGCTAGCAGGCCTTTATATGTTTATGCCGGACTCGTCTAGCCGTGTCCGGGGTCCGAATGACCTATTCAGGTGCTTGGTTTAGCAGAGCCGGATTAGTGTGTGACTGTCCAGGCAGTCTCACGTTCTTCTGTGCTTGAGTAACACTTGATATTTCCCTTTAATGAGATGATGCCGCGTGGACCGGGCATTTTGAGTGTAAGTGATGCATAATGCGGTATTGCGTTAAAGCGGGCGAAAGCTTCACGTCCCAATAGTGCTTGATAGCTACTTTTGAATGGGGCAATGTGGAAGGTTAACTTTTCGTGGCGGAAGTTGTCGGATGAGCCGAACACAACTTCAAGCAGTAGGGAGCCCGTACAATGGGCATATAGGCCTGGCATTGCCCCCTTGAAGGAGGTGTTGCTGTGGCGAATTTTGGTTGGGTCTATCCCCATTTTGCGGATTGTGTCCTGATATAGCAGGTTTAGATCACTACCGCCGTCCATTAGGACTTCTCTGAATTGGAGTCCGTCAATTATAGGATCTAATATCAGGGCAGTCCATCCTGCATTTCGGATACTTCCGGAGTAATCTTGATGATCAAAGGTGATTGGTTTTGACAACCAATGTCGGGACTCCACCGGGATAGGCCGTGCGGCACGTATTTCTATGGGCGCCGCTCTAATTTTCCCTTTTGTTACTTGAAGTGAGATAACTGTTTTGACTTCTTGTGGGAAATTCTTTTGTTTTTCGGTGCTCTGCTTGTGGGGTTCGTCGTCGTCCTCGCTTGGTGTGTCGAGCCCCTTGTGTTCGGCATTGAGTTTGCCGGACTGCTTGAAGACCCAACAATCTCTGTGGGTATGGTTCGCAGGCTTCCCGGGGGTACTGTGGATTTGGCATATTTTGTCCATGATTTTGTTTAGGCCAGCTTCAACTTTTTGTTCGGGCCTCGTTTCGTCCTTTTGCCTGAAGATTTGCTCGATCCGGATGGCTGAAAGAACAAAGATCGATTCGTTAATATATCTTCAAGTCATTTAAAACATGTGAGATGCCTGCTTATATAAATATATATACCTCTCCGGCCTTTGTTGTTTCAGGATCAACATGTTCTTCGTCATCGTCATAATCGTAGTTCATGACTTCATCAATTCGGTCGTCGCGATCGAATATCATATCACCCTCTCCGGTGTTGTTTAGAAATTTGGAGCCGTCATAATCTTCTTCATTCTGATCATCATCTGGCCCGCGTATCATATCGAACATGGTCTGTTCTCCCTCTCTGTCGGTATTGTCTGCCATAGCTTTTATTTAACTAATCCAAAAGAAATATAAAACAATTTAGTATTCAAATTACATTGTCTCGAATAATAGATATAATCTCGAATACATCGTCTAGAATAATAGATATAATCTCGAATACATCGTCTCGAATAATATATAATATTGAATAGTACATCACGGCTAGGTAGCTAATAAAGATCGAATACTACTGAAGAATCTAGGACACTCATGTTCTCAAGGGCGCGGGCGGTGGACACCCAAAGAGAAGGAACCTCACAGATCATAGCTGAAGTGAGATCGCCAAGAAATCGCCAGTATTGGAGAACCCGCCGCCCTCTAACGCAACCATGTAGCAATGGACGTGCTCGTCCTCCTCCCTGACACGGCGATGTACCACCTCCGGCAGGGCTGGGTCCCTCCGCACCGAAACTGGCCCACGCGAACGCCACCAAACGAGATCAGGGTCGACGAAGGGACCCGGGGCCGGGTTCCTCATCAAGCGGCGCCCCCCTCCAGGATTCACCTCCCTGCGCCAGCCCGGCGGAGCCTAGTCCCGGACATGGGTCGGCTGGACGTCGTCGCGGATGGGTCGACGGTGAGGATGCGGGCCGGGCATCGTCGAGAACAAATACTAGCTATATGCCCGCAAAAAGTAACATTTTTTAATGATTGGATTTTGATAACTAAAATTTCTAACATTTCTATATAACACTAATTATGCTATCATTGCATATGTCAAAAACCTATATACTATTTCATACTAATTAAGCATCTAACACTAAAAACAGAAAACACAACTTCTATACATCCATTAAAAAACTGAAAAACAACATTATATAAAAAATTTCCATCCTAATTAAACACCAATTATATCCATTTAACATGCATTCATACATATATAATAGTGAAAAATAATAATCTAAATAATCTAAACTAATTAAACATACAAAATACGATATACTAATATATACATGCATTAATTCATACATATGTACGTGTGTGTGTGTGTGTGTGTTCATCATGCATGCTTGTGTGTGTGTGTATGGGCTCGGGAGGGCGGTGCCCATGGTGGCCACGGGGCGAGGGAGAGGGTTAGAGGGGGAGAGCTCACAGCGGGGCGACGGCGACGGCGAGGCGACGGCGAGGCGACGGCCGGGTGGTGACGGGCGGGCGTGACGCTGGGCGGCGACGCTGGGACGGCGTGACGGGATGGGCCCGGGCTGCGACGGAGACGAGGGCGGCGACGGGGACGGGGGCGGCGACGGGAACTGGGGCGGCGACGAAGTCGAGGGCGGCGACGGGGACGGGGGCGGCGACGGTGACGGAGACGACGGAAACAGAGGAACAAACAGAGGGAAAATGAAATTTTCGTACCTGTTGTATATATAGTAGGCACCTTTAGTACCGGTTGGAGCCACCAACCGGTACTAAAGACCTGTTTTGGCCAGGCCAAGCGGCGGGAACCACACCCCTTTAGTACCGGGTCGTGGCACCAACCGGTACTAAAGGGGGTGTGCTGGCTTCAGGCGGTGCGCAAGTTTAGTCCCACCTCGCTAGTCGAGGGGCTACCGCACTGGTTTATAAGCCCCAGTGCGGTAGCTCTCTCGAGCTCCTCTCCTAACAAGGCCTACTGGGCCTACCTGTCCTCTTCGCCCAATGGGCCTACTGGGCCTTTTGGGCCCGCATCCTGGCCCAACAAAAGGTTGTGTTGCTACTCGTATGCAGGTCGCATTGGCCCAGTAGGCGGGCTTTTTTTTCTTAAGTTTTTTTTGCTTTATTTATTTATTTTTATTTTTTGAGTTGTTTTTTGCTGTATTTAGAGTTTCTTTGTGAATGTTTTTGCTTTAGGTACAAAAAATTACAAACTTTCTGTTAGTGCCGGTAGATTTCAAATTTGAATAGTTTAAATTTTGAATTATTTGAAATTTGTGTGAATCACTAGTTTGTGAATAACTTAACTTTGAAAAAAGTTTTTTCAATGATTCTTTTTTCTTATGTTTAATATTAGTGTGTTTTATCATTATATTCAACTAGCAGGGTGACCCGCGCATTTGCGCGGCTAGATTTACTATGTCTTGTGCTATTTTAGTTTTCACATATTTATTGCATAATGTTCAGTTGTTGCATTGATATTAGATAGACATTCGAAACAATAGAAAATAGGATACAACAATGCATGAACCGAACTTCTTTTGCCTATGGGTGAATTTTAATTCGCCTTTAATTTACTTCTACATGATTTTATTTTGGAAAACTATTGTATTTTACTCATCTTGTTTTCTTCTTTTTTCATCTTCATGTTTTAGATGTAATTTGCCTATATAGTGTATTATTTATACTATTAATAGAAATGCAGTAGGAGCCTCTCCTACTCTATTGGTTGCTCAAAAGAAAGTAAATCCGGTTATATATTGTAAGCTTTGATACGTGACAACTAAAGGACTATGGTTGGCCCGCCCTGTAGAATTATAGCTTTGTACTAATATATTGTTATCTCCCTTCCATTTTTCCACTCTCCGTGTTGTTTATTTTTTGTTAGTTAACTTATTCTTGTTTTCATCTGTGTCATTGTCGGTGGAATATTAGTTTCTTTTATTTGTGGAAGTCGTTCGCTAGCTATTGCTTAATCCCAACAGTTTCTTTTCTAGCATTAAAATAATATAATAGATAGACACACCCGCGCATTTGCGTGGCTAGACTTTGTAATATTTTTACACATAATTAGTATTTTCAAACAATCAATGATGAAACAAATTTATCATATCTGAACATTATCTGGTCATGCAAATACAACATGAGTTGTTGCTCCAAACGTTTACTGCTAGCATAGTTTAATTATATTATATGACACTCACTGCAAGACACAACACTTTCTTCTTACTCGAGTAATTCATGATTTTTCTGTTATTTATACATGCATATGTCATTCTTGCATTCGTCGCTATGTACTCCATGTCAGAGAAAATGACATATCCGATGATGATGTCATTCTTCGTCCTATCGCTATGTATTCCATTTCACAGAGTGGGAACCAAAATTACCACATAAGAGTTTAGATTTTTAGCTATTCATGAATTTTATATACTAATACATGAAAACTGATTTGATAATTTTACTTTATTCTATTTTTTAATTTCATGTATATAACATTTATTATTCAACCAATAGACATTATATAAATGATACATTTGACCTTGACTACCTTATTATTTAAAATGGTATTTTCATGCAAAAATAATTTTTTTTGTTTTTAATTAAAATTTGATACCTATATTCATGTTTCTAATGAACAGAAAATTGAAATAGTATTTTGTTAAAATATCCGTTTGCTAGATAGTTTTTTCGGATAACTATCAGGGAATTTGAGGCACCAAAGATTTATAATAATTATAAAATATTTATCCTTAATACGATGTTTGTATGTGGATAAAAATATCAATTTTTATAATCTGCTATTCAAAATCCATAAGTTTATTTATTGTTGAAAAGAAAAGAGAATGTAAAATATCACTAATGTTGGATTGTTATTTTTGGCTTATCATCAGGTAGTATGAGGCAGCGTACATTCCTAAAATTTCGTATGGCATTAAATGTGTAAAACCGAAAAATTATAAGAGTGCGGCGCTATTATATACTAATAGTACCCGATTAATATCCGCGTGCATGTTCCCTTTTTTCTTTTTTGACGCAAGTGTGCATCCTCCTCCTTTCCTTTTTCTTTTTCATTCATGAGAATAACAGGCACCCCGCAAAAAAAAAGAGAATAACAGGCAGGATCCTGCTTTTTCTAGGGAGCGTGGGCTTGTGTTTTTTTTTGTGAGTCGAAGTGCGGGCTCCTCCAGGTTTCATCTTTTCTGTTACAATGTGATGGGCTTTGGCCTGAAAAATCTTTAATAGATAAAATATGGGCTGATGTCTTGGGCTTCACGTAAGTTATGCAGAGAATCACGAAAGGATTCTCTATCGCTTTTGAAAAGAGGAAAGTATCCTTTATCACGTACATGCTAATCTCGTTGTCCGTGTATAAATCAATATGTCCAACGCCTGATTGCTATCCGATTCTAATACGTGGGCTGTAGCATGTATACGTGATAGATTTTTTTTCCTTGGCACGTGATATATAGAGTTCATATATGCAAAAGATTGCTCGTACACAATATTTGTATGTAACGTTACATCTTTAAATCTCAACCGTCAATATCTAAAATTAATGGTTGAGGTAATTTAATCTGTGTGGACGAACGTGGTGGCTTATTTATCTTCTGTATTATGTATATAATAGAAGATTTAGTAATGCTTAGGTTATTTAAAAAATGAAATGCCTTTGTAACAGTTCAGTTTTCGTCGGAAACCCTGATACTTCGAAAGAGATTGTCCATTTTGTACACGAAGTGCATCTAGTTTTTGCCGTAACCCTCTCTACTTTCTTGCACATGCTATTTGTATGAAATTATGATACCATGCCAACTTTCAACCTTTTCTGAGTTCATTTGAAATGCTTTTCAATTTCAGGGTCATTTAGCTGGAAAAAATCAGTAAATGCAGGAAAAGAATTTTGTTTGCACATAAAATTTCTTCACGTTTCAAATGCCAAAACACATAACTACCCTAACTATTACAGAGATTCCCTCCTGGCACTACTAGGGAAAACCTTATACACAGAATGTTACCAGTAGCGCTTGTCAAAATGAGGCGCTATCGCTACTTTTGCAATAGCGCTGCTCGACGTAACCGCCATAGCTGATTCAGATTAGCGAGCGCTGTCCCCTGTAGTAAAGCGCCACTACTACAATTGCCACACCGCTTCGGCGTGGTAGGTATAGTGGTAGCGCCCTTCATGACAGTGCTACTACTATGGTATTTAGCAGCAGCGTTTTGCTTCCCACGCCATGCTTAAAGCTACTTCACCTTACCCCCGCCGGCCTGATTCCCTCTCCTCGCTTCCTCCCCAATTCCCGACCCGCCTCGCCACACTGTCTCCCCGACCCGCCTCGCCGCCGCCTCCCCGACCCGCCTCGCGCCGCGCCTCGGTGCCATTGCCTCCCCGACCCGCGCCGCCGCCGTCTCCCCGACCCTCCGCCTCGCCGCTGCCTCCCCTACCCGGCCGCCTCGCGCGCCTCGGTGCCGTCGTCTCCCCGACCCCATCTCTCTCCCGCCCTCTGAAGCACTCTCCTTCCGATCCTCTCTCCCTTCTCGATCCTCTTCTCGCTTAGTATGAACCCTAGGTATTTAGTGCTAGTTAGTATGAACCCTAGGCTATTTTTAGTGCTAGTTAGTTAATTACTTAGATGGTAATTAGGGCAGTAGTTCCTAGGTACTAATTAGTTAGTAAGAATTAGGTACTAATTAGGTACTAGAATATTTTTATTTATAGTATTATTTTTAGTAAGAACTAGTTGAATTAATAGAACTAGTTAGTAAGAACTTGTTTCTATTTTTTAGTTAAAAGCAATTTTTCCCGCCTCGACGTGGATTTATGCCTATCCCGCATCCTCGCTGCCGAGTCGGCGGAGGACTACACCTGCTTGACCAGATCGGCCATGTTGGGACTGCGCCCGCCGGGTGGTACTGGAGGCGTTACCTCACCGGGGCGCAGGTTGGTGAGGAGCCACTGTCGCTGACCAACCTCGTTTGGTGGCGGTCGCGTGGCTGATGGCGATCCAGAGGCTCGAGGACTCATGGAGGTGGTGCGCCACCGTGTCGATGAGGAGGACACGCACGTCCGTCGCTACTTGTTTGTGTTGGAGCACGTGCCGTTCTCCAATACTGGCAGGTTCTTCGGGGATCTCACCGAGCTATGATCCCGTGATGGTGCCTTCTCTCGTGAGTGTCCACCGCCCGCGCCGATACCCATCGTGTGCTAGAGTTTTAGTTGTATTAGTGATGTTATATGTATGACACTATTCGTGATGTATTAGTGACAATATTTTGAAATGCATGAGATGATCTACTTTTGCTTATTGAATGCATGCTAATTTGAGTCCTATAAGATATTTTGAAATGTATATCTTGTGTTGCTCAATATCCAAGTGGCGGTCATGTTTGCAGGTTACACCTCCGAGTGGCCTATGTTTTGCCGAGTGTTGATTCATTTCGCTCCGGCAAATTTCAGGCGCTCGATATGTCCTATTTTAGCAAAGGTCATGCCGGATTTTTCCGTGAATTTTGGCATGACTTGTGCTAGAATATATATGTAGGAAATATCGAGTGCCCCGGATTTGTGTGTTCAATATCTTGGTAGTTGTCTTCGATCGATTTTCAATTAATGTTTTAACTATGAACATAGGAAATGTCGACGACGAGAAGGATTTTGGTATTTGCAAATACTCGCGAAGACGAAGCGCCGCCTGCAAATGAATCTTCCTAGATGATGATAGGCGCTTCAAAGATCAAGCTGGACGAGAACTTCAAGTGGATCTGAAGAAGTCACGACGACAAGTCTTTTTTCGTAATTAAGCATGACATCCGCTTTCATTTGCTTCAACTTATATTTTTTTCTATTCTACTAGCGTATCCCTGCCATGCAAGAGTTTTTGTATTGATAAGATAGGTTTCAGTCATAGTATGGAGGAAAAGAAAGTTTACTTGAAGACCGAGCATGGTTATATTTTCCATGCGGTTATACAATTCAGACGACTACACCTATTTTGGATGCAAAACATGGCGAGCACTATGCAAGACTTATGCATTTGAGCCCGATATGGTTATCACCTTTGATATTCGTCAGGAAGATGATATTGAAGGTAATACCGACATCCGGATCAATGTGCAAATGCCTCCGATTATACCATTATGTAAGTTTCTCAACCATATTTATGTCTTTGATATTGTTTATTCAAAATAATTGACAACTAATTTGTATTGTCACTTATTTCCGTGCAAGCAAACATGTCCAGCGCTTGGTAGACAGGACCAGATATCTGTTCGGGCTGAACTCAACTGCGAGGAGCTCACCATTATGTTTCATGGCTTGAGGATCTTGATATCTGTCAAGACAAATTTTCTTCGTGCATTTAGAAATCTTAGTACTGAAAATGTGCGACCCATAGTGTTCATAATGAACTACGGTCACATCCATTTAGGAAGGATGGTAAGATTTTTTACTTTTTATCCTCATTGCATCTTTTCCATACATTATTTTTGAAGCTAAACTTCATTGCTAAGTATGTTACCATACGATGTTCTTCAACAGGGACTCCCGATGAATGTTGTGCCTTATGGGATCAAGACTAAAGGTGTCATGAGTATTATCAACTTACAGCCAAGATATCCTACAGCTTACTTTAGTGCATTCAAGATTAGCGACGGATGCTTAATAGTGCAAGACTGGATCAAATATGTGTTGGGGGAGCGCAGAGAAGTACTAGGGAGCAGCAACCAGAGATGCCTTCCACGATTAGGAGACAGGTTCATCTGCATGCTTCAACTTGATCAAGGAGGAGAGCTATACATGTTTTATGTTCTTTTACCTAAGAGAGAGCAGCAGGAGTGAGTAGCAGGAGTGAGTAGCTGGCTAGAAATGAGTTTCAGGATGATGATGTGCTACACTATTACTATGATGATAAAATAGCTAGTGTTCATGGTAATGACTATGATGTTTATTATTAGCTAGTGTTAGTGGTGATTAAATAAATAATGTTGATGGTAATGACCATGATGATGATTAAATATCTTGTGCTGGCGGATTAGATTCAAGTGGAGGCAACATGTGGTGCACATCGAAAGTACTACTAATCCAAAGTAGATCAAGTTTGGATTAGTAGTATACTTTTGACATGCACCACATATTGCCTCCACTTGAACCTAATCCACCTTCATTTAATACACTGTTATGGACATAATGATGTAAACCTCATAACAGCTGGTATTGTACCAATATTTGTATGATGGCGCATAAATACACTAAAAATAAAAAATTATAAAAAAATACTAGTAGCGATGGGTGGAAAACACGCTGCAAGTAGATAACTTAGCGAAGAAGGCCAGACTAAACAAGCGCTGCAGCTATTTGTACTAGCAGAGCGGCGTGATGGCACGCGTTATCGCTAAGCATTAGTCAGAAGCGCTTATTAGCAGCGCGGCTACCCGCGCTACTAGTAGGCACAAAACACGCGCTACTGTTAGGGTTTTCCCTAGTAGTGTGGGTGTGAAACACAGAAGAAAGTGATGATAGTGAAGCCGATCACATCCCAGATCTTTGGGTGTGAAACTTTTTCTTCGTGTGTGTCCCTTTGCACCGTAACCATGGAAATCTTCATCATTTAACAGGATGCTCAGGTCAATATTCACTGTGAATGGAGCAATTTCATCAAACTTTTCATAATCTTCTGACTTGTCTGCCTTGTCATCCACTCCCACGATGTTTCTCTTCCCAGAAAGAACTATGTGCCGCTTTGGCTGATCGTACGATGCATTCGCTTCCTTATCTTTTCTTTTTCTTGGCTTGGTATACATGTCCTTCACATAGAAAACCTGTGCCACATCATTTGCTAGGACGAATGGTTCGCTCGCACACGCAAGATTGTTGAGATCCATTGTTGTCATTCCGCATCGCGGGTCTTCCGTTACCCGCCTCGTGTCATATTGACCCATTTGCACCAAACAAAGGGACCTTTAAACCACGCCGATAGTCAAGTTCCCATATGTCCTGTATATAACCCTAATATGTTTCTTTTCGATCTTGGTTTCTGATCAAAGCGACACCACTGTTTTGGTTGGTGCTCTTCTTATCTTGGGCGATCGTGTAAAATGTATTACCATTTATCTCGCACTTTGAAAGTCATTATATTCAAGATGGTAACGGGATAGCAAGTACAGGTCATCTTCAATAGAGGTGTCATGCATGGTACGTGCTCGCAACCAGTTGGCTAAACTCCTGGTTTGTTCACGTGTAATCCAGCCATCGACCGCCCGGTGTTTGGAGCGTAGCAAATTCTTGTTTTCATCCATATACGGAGCCACCAAGGTGGAATTCAGAGAACTGTAGTGTGCTCCGGTGAGAGAATGTCCGTCCATACATAATATTTGTTCCCTCCTAGCGTGCATTTTCCATCCAGCCGCCCTTATGCCACGATTCAGAACACCAATCGCTTAAGGTATGGAATAAAGTCAATACAAAACTCAATGACCTCCTCATTTTGATGGCCCTTGGAGATGCTTCCTTTGGCCTAGCACGGTTATGAACATATTTCTTTAAGACTCCCATGAACCTCTCAAAGGGGAACATATTGTGTAGAAATACAGACCCAAAACGTTAATCTCTTCAAGATAGGTGAACTAGGACATGCGCCATGATGTTGAAGAAGGATGGTGGGAACACCAACTCGAAACCGACAAGACATTGCACCAAATCATTCTCAGAACCTTGGTATGATTTCGGATCGACACCTTCGAGATTGCATTGAGAAATGCACATAGCTTCACAATGGCTAATCGAACGTTTTCCGTAGAAGCCCCTCAATGCAACCGAAGCAGCTTGCGTCATAATCATGTGGCGATCATGAGACTTTAGGTTCGGAACTTTTCTCTCGCCATGTTTATTATTCCCTTTATATTCGATTTATAGCCGACGGTACCTTAATACTAAGCAGGCATTCAAAGAAGATTTCCTTCTCTTCTTTGGTAAGAGCGTAGCTTGCATGACCTTGATGTATGCTGTCTTCTCCGTGCATACGTTGCTGGTCCTCCCGTGCCTCAAGTGTATCTTTTGTCTTCCCATACACGCCCAAGAAGCCAAGCAGGGTCACGCAAAGATTCTTCGTCACGTGCATCACGTCGATTGCAGAGCGGACCTCTAGGTCTTTCCAATATGGCAGGTCCCAAAATATAGATTTCTTCTTCCACATGGGTGCGCGTCCGTCAGCGTCCTTCGGAACAGGTTGTCCGCTAGGACCCTTTCCAAATATCACCTTCAAATCCTTGACCATATCATGTACATCAGCATCAGTACGGTGGCGAGGCTTCGTCCGGTGATCCGCCTCACCTTTGAAATGCTTGCCTTTCTTTCTTACGGGATGCCTGCTCGGAAGAAATCGACGATGTCCCAGGTACACATTCTTCTTAAAACTATTCAAATATATATCGTCGGTATCATCCAAACAAGGCGTGCATCCGCTGTATCCCTTGTTTGTCCGTCTCCGAAGGTTACTGAGAGTAGGCCAATCATTGATGGTCACGAACAGCAAAGCCTTTAGGTCAAATTCTTCCCCCATGTGCTCATCCCACACACGTACACCTGTTCCATTCCACAGTTGTAAGTGTTCTTCAACTAATGGCCTTAGGTACACATCAATGTCGTTGCCGGGTTGCTTAGGGCCTTGGATGAGCACCGCATCATAATGAACTTCCGCTTCATGCACAACCAAGGAGGAAGGTTATACAAACATAGAGTCACAGTGCCAGTGCTATGGTTGCTGCTCTGCTTCCCCAAAAGGATTAATGCCATCTCGCGCTTAGACCAAACCATACGCTCCTTGCGCCATCTCGCAAACTCCTTCCCGTATTTCTTTTGATTTTTCTCCACCGCGACCCGTCACCGGTACTCTCAACTTTCCGTCTTTCTTACGGTCTTCTCGTGCCATCGATCGCCTTGGCATGCTGTTTGTTTTGGAACAACGTTTCAACCGTGGTATTATAGGAGAATACCACATCACCTTGGCAGGAATCTTCTTCCGGGCGCCGCCCGACATCACCATGCTCATCGCGGCTGATCTTATAGCGCAATGCACCACATACCGGCAAGCGCTCAAATCCTCGTACTCACCGCGGTAGAGGATGCAATCATTAGGGCATGCATGTATCTTCTCGCACCTCTAACCCTAGAGGGCGACAGCCTTCTTTGCTTCGTACATACTCTTGGGCAATTCATTGTCCTTTGGAAGCATATCCTTTATCATTACCAAGAACTTTCCAAATCCCTTGTCGATACACCATTCTCTCGCCTTCCATTGCAGCAATTCGATGTGGTGCCCAACTTTTTCTTGTCACCCACGCAATTCGGGTACAACAATGTTTTGTGATCCTCTAACATGCGCTGCAACTTCTTCTTCTCCAAATCACTTTGCAGTTTCTCTTTGCATCGGCAATGGCCCGACCTAGATCATCAACGGCTCATCCGATGCCTCTTCTTCAGCTTCTTCCCGCATTGCCGCTCAGCTTCTTCCGCATTACCGGCTCAGCTTCTTCCCCCATTGTTGTATCATCGTATTCAGGGAACCCATGGCTAGGATAGTTGTCGTCGTCCTCTTCTTCTTCATTGTCTTCCATCATAACCCCTCTTTCTCCGTGCTTGGTCCAAACATTATAGTGGGGCATGAAACCGGACTCAAACAGGTGGATGTGAATGGTTCTTGACAAGGCATAAAACCATCCGCCCGCTTGTTTGCCTCAGCCGCAAGCAGAAAAGTATGCACGCCCTCAACGAACTGGGGAGAGCATCGGTCATCGTACATCCATTGCCGGCTCATCTTCATTACACAACACCGAATAGACCAAATTAATACAAGTTCATACATAAAGTTCATACAACACTTAAATGCAACAAACAAATAACTCCCTAGCTAAAGCATTTAAATGCAACAACAAATGCGATCAAGATCGCAACTAACGTAACAATTGATCCAACAGCATAATGATACCAAGCCTCACTATCGATGGCATATTTTCTAATCTTTCTAATCTTCAAGCGCATTTTCTCCATCTTGATCTTGTGATCATCGATTTACATCGGCAACATGCAACTCCAATTCCATCTTCTCCCCCTCAATTCTTTTCAATTTTTCTTTCAAGTACTCGTTTTCTCTTTCAACTAAATTTAACCTCTCGACAATAGGGTCGGTTGGAATTTCCGGTTCACATACCTCCTAGATAAAAATATCTATGTCAACTTGATGGGCATAATTTGTCATAAACACGAAATGCAACAAATAGTTTTACAAGAGAATATACCACATCCGAATCATAACAAGGATGAGGGCCGACGAGGACGGATATCAAAACCATGGCACTATGTATAACAAACAACGTACGGGTAAGATAATTATTATACGAGTAACTATATATCCAAATCACACAAACATCAATTTTTTATATAAAATTTCATGAACAAGAGGCTCACCACAAGGTGGTGCCGGACGACGGACTAAAAGGGCGATCGACGGTGGTTACGACGGAGATTTAGAAGGCACTAAGTAAACCACACCTACATATGCAAACTAATTGTTATTTTTTACCTCAAATTGCATATAAATCAAATACTAGCACATATATATATTTCCTCCCAAATTAATAAACTTACAAATTAATAATTATATAAAGCATTGCAAGAGCTAATCTAGCAATGAGAGATGAAAGGACAAAGTTGCTAACCTTTGTGATCATTTGAATGGATCGGGGCCTTCAAATCTTGACAAATTTTGGGCAAAATGTGTGATGAGCTCGAGAGGAAGAGGGGGAGAACAGAGAGGAGAGGGGAAAGGGGAAGAACAGAGCGAGCTCGGGTGGATGGAGGGTTTATGTAGGACGACCTTTAGTACCGGTTCGTGCCAAGAACCGGTACTAAAGGTGCTGGAGGGGGCCCAGACTGGCAACATCCTGCCACTACTCTCATTAGTACCGGTTCGTGGCACGAACTGGTGCTAAAGGTTAGCCACAAACCGGTACTAATGAGAGCGGCCCGGCTAGCCATTGGAACCGGCACTAATGTATACATTTGTGCCAGCTCAAATACAAACCGGCACTAATGTGCTTCACGTTTGACCCTTTTTCTACTAGTGTGAAAGGAACCTTTTAAATTGCCGAAAGAATCTATGTGTATTACAATAACCGTATTTTCCTTGCAAATACTAATCTCAACGTGGTAATTGATTTATGACAAGTTGTTGAATTAGAGTGAATTTGTGATATAGTGATCTCAACGTGGATTTCACATTTCATGGTATCCCTAGTAAGTTTTCCAATGCAAATTCAAATTTAAAAGATGAACAATATGGAGGTGAGAAAACTTTGTATGTATCAAGCATATGACCACACACACACACACACGCACGCACGAACACAACAACAATCCAATAAGTATAGTGCATCTATTTTTCGAACCCATGCATGTATGACACGAGTTCAAAAATACTCCTACTATTCCTAAATATTAGTCTTTTGGAGAGTTCAAAAAGTGACTACATACGGAGCAAAATGAGTGAATCTAGACTCTAAAATATGTCTATATACATCCGTATGTGCCAGTCCATTTGAAGTCTCTAAAAAGACTAATATTTAGGAACGAAGGGAGTAAAATGTAAGACGTCCATGGTCCTCAGTTCAATATTTAAAATGAACATGAAACTGAAACATGAATGCTAAGTCTAGTACTATAGTACATGCAAATGTTGTGTTTCGGCGGAGCTATGATTGTCGGGGGTCAACCCCTCGACCATAGATAAAACAGTGGAGCTCTGTTTAGGGTTGTTTAGATTATATTTGTCCCCACCCTCACAACCACCGATTGGTTGTGCACCCCCCAACCCTCCTCCCCGGGAGAATATCATGTTCCACCATACCTTACATGCTATATGCCGATACGAGTTGCTTGGAAACCTTGATGAGTTTGAGAATTGCACACAATTTGTACAAAAACTACTTAGATGCCCTTTGATCCGATATCCAACGACCTCGAAGCTCGTATCACCGTAGCATCTAAGATGAAGGAGGACATCAAATTCTCCTGTATGTAAGAATATCATGTGCTACCACACCTTAGATGCTTTGGTGATACAAGCTCTTGGAGGCATTGATTGTGACCCAACACCTCCTCGGTGGTTCAATGGTTTTTGCGTAAAAGACCCAAAAGAGTTCGCCACTTGCTTATAAGCACAAAGACTGCTCAGATGCCATTGATCTCAGATCAAACGACCTCCAAGCTCAGATCCTCAGAGCATCCAAGCTGCGATAGCACCTTATGTTTTCTCGCACGGTTGAGTATGAGGTGCTCCCGCACCGTAGATTCTATGGTGATACGAGTTCACTGAGATCTAACGGCCCACAGTATGAGGTTTGAATGTTTTTGCAATATACGGCTGATAGAGTTTGGGAAATGCGTAGAAAGTACAAGTACTATGCTTGTGCCATCTGATCACTGATCATACGACCTAGATGCTCATATCACCGTAGTGGGTAATTAAGCTACGGGAGCACCTAATATGAGCACCGGGGAGCTGTTGGATCAAAGATGCAGCGACACACACGAGGCCTGAATGTTTTATTTGCAAAAAAAACTTTGGAGAGTTTAAAAATTGTGCATAATTACAAAGACTACTCCCAAGCCATTGGATCTCACTTCCAACGGTGTAGAAACTCGTATCACCATAGTATCTAAGATGCGGGGTGGATGTGATATTCTATGACGCTGTCATTTTTGTTCGTAAACTTGCAAAATACGTGTAACTCGTCCCGTTACTTGTCTAACCGCGCAAAGTGTTTGTTCAAAAAAACCATCCTACACTGAAATATCGGAACAACACACGGGGGTCCCACTTGTCATTAATCAAATTTGGACATAAAACTAACAAATCTGAAAGACAAGATTCGAACTGGCTACCTGGACTACAAATCATTAGTCGATAGCCTGAAAAAACGAACGGTTGTTGTCTTTGTCCCATATCTTGACTTTATACAGTACTTGCGTTGAGTAGAGTAGAGGGAGTGCCTCGTCAACACGTGCATGACCGTTGTCTCACTTACGGGTGGGTCCCAGGTCTGTGATCTCAATCTCTCTTCTCTCCATCGTCTAACCTTTGCATGGGCACACACATAGAGCGGCGCTAGATTGCCGTGGTGTTATTACAACTAAAAAAAGCTTGGAAAATAGAAGAATCGCCTAGAACAAGAGACGTTGTGGCTGGTCGAGACGGAGCTAACCGTGCCACGTTTGCATGATGAAGCTGTGTGGCTAGTGGGGTGTTTTCGACCGACTGGCTGGGTCCCGAGGTCGAACCATAGGTACTACGTCTGACACAGTATATTTTTACACGCACATTTTTCCTTCGTGCCGAGATGTGGCACACCCTACCGCGTCATTTCGGGGTCCTCCCGGGTGGTGCACGCATATATTCTTCCTGATGTGGGACGCCCTACCGTGCGTTTTCTGGGTCCTTGTCGGGGCGTCTCTCCGTGGCCTCGAGCACCTATGGGGCACTTGGGGGCCCCTTCTAGTCCGGCAGGGGAGCGGAGGGCGTGCGCAGAGCAGATCGAGGTCGAGCAGCTGGGAGACGGGCGATTTTACCCAGCCGGGGCTCTCCGAGAGATAAAACCCCATCGCTGCTTTGTGTTTGTTATTTGATCTTGCTCGAGCATGCGAGCATATGGTGGTGTTGTGGGTATCGAATAGACCGAACCCCTTCTCGCGCATGGGCCTCCCTTTTATACTCAAGGGGGCATCCACAGTGACAAACAGGAAGAGGGGTAGAAAGGTAAAATCGCTGGCTGGTACAACAAGTGATCAACAAAGGACCCTACCTAACTCGACGGCAGGGACAAGGGCATTAAATGCCCGTCCGGTCGCTCTAACAAAGGCTTGAAGGAGTGACCGTTATGAGCCACCGTTGCCACGATGGCGTCTCTGTCACTCCGTTTTGCCACCTCGCCCGCATGGCTGCGCAGATGCCGCGCCACGTGTCCCTTGGGATGGCCTTGTGTTGACATCGCCGCGGATGCGCTGGAGTTTGGGTGGCAGCCTTGTCGCGGCAAGTGCCTTTCCGCTGCCCTTTTCTTGTCGTCTTTGGCAAGCTTGCGGCCGTCGAGTCTTGCCGAGCGCAAGGGCCCCACGGCAAGTCTTCGAGATGCCCAGGCCGGCCTTCCGGCAAGCTCCTCTTGCCGGGCCTTTTCTTTGGTTAATACTTTGTTCTTGAATGGCAGTAGTAGGTGTGATGGAGGGTCTTATGGCGTCCAAGCAAGCCTTGCCGCTGGGTGTCTGCGATCGCCTGCAGACAAGTTCGGGGTACTAAGGTACCCCTACTTTAGTACACCGACAGGAGCCCCCGGGCCTGGGCCATACACGATGCCGAGCGTTGTTGGGCCTGGCCCAAAGCAGTGCACGGGCACGCGCGGCCTGGGTCCGCCCGCGATCGGACTCCGCGCCCACCGCGCTCTCCCGCAACGGCATGCGTCAATTGCGGCGTCGTGGGAGAGAACATGGTCAATACTTAATTCTAGGAAATGCGTAACGTTCGCATCCCCCGTTTATAAGCAGAGGAAATGGGGCCGCTCCTCCACATCCGCCACTTGCAGTTCCTTCCTCCGAAAGGTCCGACGTTCTCCCCGTCTCCTGAATCGAGAGGAAAACAGGTTCGCCGTCGTCCGCCGTCGCCGCCGCCTCCCCCCACCCCGCCGCCGCCATGGCTCAAGGCTGGCAAGGCTACTGAAGGCCACGGGCGGAGAAGGTTGGCGGCCGCGAAATCGCCGAGGCGCTGAGCTCGAGGCGCTGCAGAAGAAGTGCTGCTTCGAGCTCACTCCGAGGCGCTGCGGGCGGAGTTTTACCTCTTCTGGTCGACGGAACAGCGTGCGCATCCGCCAAGACGCCGGTGCTTCCGCATGAGGTTTCCAAATCAAGAAGTGCCCCAAAGGGTACTACTTCTTCCCGTGTTCTTTCTATTGCGGGCTCTGCCCACCTTTTTCCGATTTCTTTTGCGACATCATGAACACCTACGGGTTTCATCTGCTCGATTTCACCCCCAACGCCGTTCTGACAATGGCGGTTTTCGCACACCTCTGCGAGAACTTCGTTGGGATCCTCCCCAACATGGCCCTTTTCCGTCATTACTTCTCCCCTTGGGCCGAGAAGGGGGAGCCACTGGCTGGCGGAATCGCCTGGACCTCCCGGATGGGCATGAAGGAAGTGTACTTGTCGGGCGAACTCCGCAGCAAGTGGGACGAGTGGAGGGCGGAGTGGTGTTGGATCTGCGATGACAACCCGCCGTCATTCACCGAGCTGCGCAAGACTCGGGTGGTGCGCGGCAACGACTGGAGCGCCCTGTCGTCGGACGATGCCAAGCTGATGATCGCCACCACCCGAATCCTCCGGCTCGGGCATGCCGGACTCACAACAGGGGTGGTTGGCGCGGATTTCCTTCGTCGCCAGATCGCCTCCGCAAGCGAGGGGAGGCCCGCCGCGCTCGGGCCGCCTGGCAGATTTCATGAGGCTGCGCCAGTGCCTCAACTTCAACTTCACGGTCATGGAGCTTGGCGCGATGCTGAGGGAGATGTTCAAGCATGACCCCAATCATCCAGAGTGGTTCCAGTTGGCGCAGGGCGTCGTCCCCTTGTGCAACAATTCCCAGCGTGATCGCATGTGCGCAATGATGCCAGAATATGACTCGCATGGGATAAATGCAAACTGGATAGAGCCTGCTGCCGAGGTCGTGCAGCAATTCTTTGATGACTTGTCGGAGGTGGCAGTTAACTCAGACGAGCAGAAACTCCTCACCCGTGCCACCACTGCCGAAGAACTAGAATATATTGCTAGCAGGGCCGAAGAGGCGGCTGCGGCCGCCGCAGCCGGCGAGTTTGGATTTACGCTGGCGGAGGCGGATGCAGCAGAGGCGGCAACCCTTGCCGCCCGGGAAGCACTTGCCGGGGAAGGCGATGGCGAAGGGGAGGTCGAGGCCGGAACGGGCGAGTCCGCCGAGGGCGTGAGCGGCCAGCCGTCCTCGAGCAACCCGCCACAGGCGGAGCCCACAGCGCAGCCCCAATTCCGTCCGAGAAGGCGCCTCCGTCGAGTCGGAGAGCTGGCGGAGGAGCAGGCCGCCCGCAGCCTGGCGCCTGGGCCGCGTTCCATGGGCGTGTACTGCGCTGGGGGTCCCAGTCGCAGCGGCAACCGGGGCGGGGTCTTCTCGGGCCGCCACGCCTGATCCTACCGCAGCCCTTGGCAAGCACCGGAGGGAGCCTACTCCTCCGCCACGTCGCGCTGAGAGGGTACCGGAGTTCGACCTCTCCGCGCTAAGTTCCGACGACGAGGAGGAGGAGGAGGAAGAGGAGGAGTAAGGCTTTCCTCATACCGCGCTTGTCTGTCTCTTGATCCTTATTATTGTTTGTCTTGTATCTAATCTGCTTTTCTCCAAACCCCTGCTCTGTATCAGGACTTTGGCGGAGAGAGCGGCGAAGAGGGCCAAGGTCCCCGTGGTTAACATCAAGGACGATCCTGCCGTGGTAGCAGAAGATATGTCCGAGACCACTTTGACGGACCCGGTCCCTTCTCCTCAAGAGAGCTCCCAGACAGCCCCCCAGTGAGTGTCTCAATCCACTCCCTGTCGTGGGGCGCGCATGGTCGCTTCTTCTTCTGCCAATATCTTGATTATTGGCTCTTTTGTATACAGGAGAAGAGCAGGCCCACCAGGAGCAGCCGGAGGCCGACGCGGAGGTGTCGTCGGCCTCGACTACGCCATCGAGGGCCGACTCCCCGATATGGGAGCTGTCTCCGGCAAGGACGGGGTCTCCGGCAAGGGGTGGGACCAACGAGACCTCGGTGGTGGAGCCCATGATCACAGAGCCCAGCATAGGTGACCCTCCTTGTCGGGGACTCTCCCCCAGGGCCCGCTGATCTTCCTTTCTCCTCCTTTTGGGTATTTGCTTGACTGTCCCTTTCTTTTCCTGCCTTCAGATCCTCCCCTTGGGGACCCGATGGAGGCTGAGGCCAGCGGCGAGGAGGGCGGCCGCGGCAATACTGGGGATGCCGCCGCCGCTGAGGGAGGGGCCGGCGCGGAGGAGCCCGCCGGCGAAGAGGTCACCGGGGGCGCTGGCACAGGGGCCGGCGAGGAGTCCGGTGACCGAACTGACGACCCGGAGGACATAGGAGCGCAAGGCGCTGCACCGACTACCGATCCCTCTGCCACTGATGCAGCGCCGGGCTCCGAGGAGCCCCAGCCCGGAGCATACTTGAAAGCCGGCGAGGGCGTATACATCAAGCTTCCTTGGGCATCGAGCTCCAGGGCACCGGTTGAAGGAGAGGAGTTTGACGGGGAAATACTTGCCTCTGCTGGGCTGTCAGTGGCCGACAGGCCGAGCAGCAGTAGCGGCGAGTCCGAGGAGGAGCTGCCCGAAGCTGGTGTCACTTATCGCGCCCGTCAAGCGAAGCTTGAGTCCCGGAAGCGCTTCGTCGTAAAAAGGGAGCCGATAGAGAAACATGCGCAAGAGCTCAAGAGCCGCAACCAGGAGGCCCTCCGGTGCATTGCCGAGGAGAGGGCGCAGCTCGAAGAGGTGAAGAAGGCGTTCATCCTGGAGAAGGCTAAAGCCGAGGAGCAGCAGAGGCTTGCCGCCGAAGGGCTGTCCAAGCGGGATGGCGAGCTGATACAGAGGAAGGCGTACTTGGACAGCCACGACGAGGAGCTCGCCGTCCGGGAACAGTCACTTGGCGGAGCACTCAAGGAGGCGAAGGACGCTGCCGCGGCTGTCGAGGCCGCCAAGAAGGAGTTGGAGGAGAGAGTGACGCAGCTGGAGGCGGACGCGACAAGGAAGAACAAGGAGCTTGCCGCACTCCAGCGCGATCACGAGAAGGATGCGCGTGCCCACGGCGATCTGCAAGCCCAGCTCTCCGAGAAGATCAAAGAGCTGAACGCCGCCAAGGACTCGAGCGCTGATCTAGAGCTGAAATTGGCCACCTTGACGGAGACACTAGATGCCGCCAAGAAGCGAGAAGATACCCTGAGAAAAGACCTCAAGGACAACGAGGAGCTGCTGACGAGGGCCGCCGAGGCCTAGAACACCTTCAAGACCACGGTGGAGCTCTGGACGGAGGGTCTCGTCAACATCGCCGCGCTTATTGACGAGGAGTTGGCGGAGCTGAATTTGATGGGCTTTGGGTACTCTACAGAGGGGAACCTCCAGCCCAGCGCCAAGCTCACGCTTTTCTTCAAGGATGTGGTGACGACTCTCCGGCAGCTCCGGGAAAGGATCCCGAAGCAGTTGGCCACCGAGTCGCGCGCGGTCTGCGCTGGAGTTTTGGAGAAGGTGTTGGTGAAGGTCCTCTTTCGCAACCCGGGCATCGACCTCTCCCGCGTCACCAAGAAGCTGTCGGGGGGCGCTGACGTTGAGGAGCTCAAGGCCATCGTCGCTCCCATCGTGGACAAGGTGAACGAGGTTAGGAGGGTCGATGGCGAGCGCGTGGATTAGGCAGCCCTTCTTCTCCCTTTTTCTTGCTGCTGTCATTTTGGTTATGAGAACAATTTCAGTCAGTGCCACAATAAGCCATTCTTGTAATATAACTTAATTCTGGATACTGCTTGTCTTGTTATTCCCTTTACTCTGTTGCATCCCTTGTATGCTTTGCACCCTACGCTTTGAGGAACCTTGCCGGCGCGAGCACGCTCGCTGAGTGCAGGACATCAGCGGCCCGCTGGCGGTGCTGCTTCCGGCAAGAAAACTCGTCGGGACCAGTTGCAGCTCACTCGCATTGTCGAGCGGGCTCGGAAACAACACAAGGGCGCAACCCAGCCGCGAGTTGATTCCTTCGCGCACATGTTTTCCATACAAGGCACGAACGTTCAAGGGATATAACTTGAAAATTTTAAAAATGATTAGGCTCAAACTTTAGCTACTTAGCTTCTCTGTTTTCTGTGTCCCGGCAAAGCTAGATTCCCTTGAACGGCGCCTGGTCCATACTTTTACCTTCCCCTCCCCCCGGTGAACTTGTGGGCGGAGGAATCTTCTGTTTATGAGAAGAAAGAAGAGAAAATAATGTTATGGAACCTTAAGGTCCGCTATTGCTTACCGGGGGTGAGTGCTGCATAGAGTGTCAGATATAGATGCAAAAAAAGAAAATGCATTAAATTTGACAAGACGTGCGAAGCACACAAACTTTATTTATGCACAGGGGCTGCGACCGGCTTTGTACAAAGGGCTACATGCGATAGCGGCAAGGCTTGTACAAAAAAGGTGGTTGCCGGAATGGGTCCGGCAACCGCGCCTTATGGGTAAAACTTGCGAAGATGCTCTATGTTCCAGGAGTTGCTCACCGGAATGCCATCTTCGGTCTCAAGGCGGACAGCGCCGGGCCTAGTGACTCGTTTCACCCGATAAGGGCCTTCCCACTTTGGCGTCAACTTGTTTGAATTCTTGGCGGATTGAACACGCCGAAGAACAAGGTCGCCTTCCTCGAAGCTTCTGGCGCTAACTTTGCGGCTATGATAGCGGCGCAAAGCTTGCTGGTAGCGAGCAGCTCGCACAGCAGCCTGAAGACGATCCTCCTCGAGGAGCAGCGCGTTATCTTGCCGCTGCCGCTCTTGCTCAAGCTCATCATAAGCGAGCACTCGTGGCGATCCATATACGAGTTCCGTGGGGAGAACTGCCTCTGCTCCGTAAACAAGAGCAAAGGGTGTCTGGCCGGTGGCTCGATTTGGCGTCGTCCTGATCGACCAAAGAACCACGGGCAGCTGCTCGATCCAATTTCTTCCGCACTTGTGCAGCCTGTCGAAAGTTCTGGTCTTGAGCCCACGCAGCACTTCAGCGTTCGCCCTCTCGCTTGACCGTTGCTTCTCGGATGAGCAACAGAAGCGAAGCAGATCTTGGTGCCAAGATCTTGGGCGTAATGCATGAAGGTGTGGCTCGTAAACTGTGTGCCATTGTCGGTAATGATCCTGTTAGGGATCCCGAAACGGCAAACAATCAACCTAAAGAACTTGACTGCTGATTGTGCTGTCACCTTTCTCACTGGTTCCACTTCCGGCCACTTTGTGAACTTGTCGATTGCAACGTACAAGTACTCAAAGCCCCCGACAGCACGGGGGAAGGGGCCAAGAATGTCGAGCCCCCAGACCGAAAATGGCCAGGACAAAGGGATTGTTTGGAGAGCTTGAGCTGGTTGATGATTCTGTTTGGAATGGAACTGGCACGCTTCACACTTGGTTACTTGTGTAGTTGCGTCCTGGAGGGCTGTCGGCCAGAAGAAGCCTTGCCGGAAAGCCTTGCCGGCAAGTGCTCTTGCACCAATGTGGTGACCACATATGCCTCCATGTATTTCCGCCAACAGCTCTTGTCCCTCTTACCGGGAAATGCACTTCAATTTCACTCCGTTGAATCTTCTTCTGTACAGTATGTCATCGACAAACTGGTACATACTTGATTGTCGGGCTACTTTTTCCGCTTCTTCTTGCTCCTCGGGAAGTTCTCCTGTTTGAAGGAAGTGGACTATTGGCTGTGCCCAGGTCGGAGCCCGTGGCTCGACGACGAGGACTAAAGGCGCAAAGGCTGCTGTGGGGACACCCGCTTCGACGGCAAGGATCTGGGATCCTGTCAGAGCGTGATGTTCCCCGGCAAGTGTGTCTGGACACAGCTTGTCGGGAGTGCATGCCTCAACGATGCGAGTCCTGGGGCTCGTCGTAGGAGACTGCTCCCCAGCTCTTTCTGTGTTGAGCCTGGGAACCTTCTTTGCGGCGGTCTCTGGAAGCTCTGCCAGAAAGTGGTCGCCAGCAGGCAGTTTCCTCTTCTTACTTTGTCCAGCTGATGGCGTGACAGATGGTTGAGTTAGCTTGAGCACAAAAATCCCTGGTTCCACAAGTAATTTGAGTGCAGCACATTTTGACAGGCTATCTGCAATGTCATTCTGAGCCCTTGGGACATGCTCCATTTGCAGGCCATCAAAACGTCCTTCTAGTTTCCTCACTTCATCAATATATGCTTCCATCAACGGACTCTGATAATCTTTGTTCACTTGACGAACGACAAGCTGTGAGTCACCCCTGACAATAAGCTTCTCAATCCCAAGCTCTGCCGCTATCTTGAGTCCGGCAAGCAAGCCTTCATACTCTGCAGTATTATTTGTTGCTTGCTCCTTGGGAAAGTGCATTTGGACCACATACTTGAGGTGCTCTCCGATGGGGGCGACAAGTAGTACGCCCGCACCGGCGCCTTGCAGCGAAAAGGCACCATCAAAGTACATGATCCATTCTTTGCTAACTTCCTTGACGGGGATGCTCTTCTCCGGAGTTTCTTCATCCGGTGTTGGCGTCCATTCTGCTATAAATTTTGCCAAAGCCCGGCTCTGAATAGTTGAAGTACTTTTAAACTTGAGGCCAAAGCTTGACAATTCCAGTGCCCACTTGACAATCCTGCCTGTTGCTTCTGGATTCTGCAGTATCCTCTTCAGCGGGAAGCGAGTGACAATCGTGATCTCATGTGCTTGAAAGTAATCGCGCAGCTTCCTTGAGGCCATGAGTAGGCGAAAAGCAACCGCACACGTAGTACCATGATCTAGCCCTCGTAAAGGGAACCGACAAAGTAAACCGGGCGTTGCACCTTCTTCTTCTTTTTCCTCCGGCAACTGCACGGATCCATCCTTGGCGGAGCCAGAACTTGTCGGATCAGGGCTTGCCGGGCCAGAGCTTGTCGGAGAAGCCCCCTGCTTGTCGCTGGACTCGCTCGTCGCGGACGCTGGCCCATCTTCTGCCTCCCTCTCCGCCACTAACGCAGCACTAACCACTTGATTGGTTGCCGCCAGGTATAGCAGCAACTTCTCTTGTGGCTTAGGTGCGACAAGTGTTGGAGTGGAGGACAAGTCTTGAAGTGCAGCCTCTGCTTCTGGAGTCCACTTCATTGGACCCGCCTTTTTCAAGATTTTGAAAAACGGCAGGGCGCGTTCAGCAGACTTGGAAATGAACCTGATGAGGGCAGCAACGCAGCCGGCAAGCCTTCGTACATCCTTGACTCGCTCTGGTGCTTCGATTTGCTCGATGGCCTTGATCTTGTCGGGATTGGCTTCAATCCCCCTCTGTGACACAAAGAATCCGAGAAGCTTGCCGGAAGGAACTCCGAACACGCACTTCTCGGGATTCAACTTGAGGTTGATCTTGCGCAGATTTGTGAAAGTCTCATCCAAATCTCGGATCAAAGTCTCCTTGTCCTTGCTCTTGACCACTATGTCATCCATGTAAGCTTCCACATTTCTGTGCAGTTGTGGCTCAAAAGCATGACTGACTACTCTCGCAAATGTTGAACCAGCATTCTTTAGTCCGAAAGGCATCCGTGCGGGCAAATGCGTGCCACATGGAGTAATGAATGCGGTTTTCTCTTCATCCTCTTCAGCCATGAAGATTTGATGATATCCTGAGTAGGCGTCAAGGAATGAAAGCAGATCGCATCCCGCCGTGGAGTCGACAATCTGATCAATGCGCGGCAAGGGAAATGGATCCTTGGGACAAGCTTTATTAACATCAATGAAATCAATGCAAAGCCTCCACTTCCCGTTCGCCTTGCGCACGACCACCGGATTGGCAAGCCACGTCGGATGGAGTACTCCACGGACCAATCCTGCTGCTTCCAACTTCCTGATCTCTTCTGCTATGAACTCTTGACGCTGTACTGCTTGCTTCCTGAATTTTTTCTTGACGGGCCGCGCATGAGGGCAGACGGCAAGGTGGTGCTCGATTACTTCCCTGGGAACACCGGGGATGTCAGATGGCTGCCATGCAAACACATCGACATTCACCCGCAGGAAAGCAACGAGCGCGCTTTCCTATTTAGGATCAAGCGTGGCACTGATGGTGAAGGTACCACCAGCGCCGTCCTCCTTGGCGGCCACCTTCTTGGTCTTTGGCGAAGTTATCTTTGCCTTCTTGCACTTGCCGGCGGAGCTCGATGGCGCGTCCTCGATGACAGCGCAGCGCTCCGGGGAGGTGCGCTTGCCAGAGTGGACACCAGAGCTGCTTTCGCCGGACTTGGCTTTCTTCTTCCCCTGGGGAGCTTCGGCGGCAAGTGGCTTGCGCTCCGCCATGGCTGCTGCTTCCCGGTAGATCTTGTCGGTGCAGATAAGCGCATCCTTCTTGTCTCCTTGGACAGAAATGACACTTATCGGACCAGGCATCTTAAGCACGTTGTAGGCGTAGTGAGGGGCTGCCATGAACTTGGCGAGTGCAGGACGGCCTAGTATCCCATTGTAGGGCAACGGGATATCAGCAACATCAAATGTGACTTTCTCTGTCCTGAAGTTTAACTCGCTGCCGAACGTCACTGGCAACGTGATCTTCCCCTTTGGCTTGCTCCTTCCCGGATTTATCCCTTGGAATGTACAAGTGTCTTCGAGCTCGCTGTTGGGGATTTGGAGTTTCTTGAGCACTGCGGAGGAAATCAGGTTCAGGCCGGCCCCGCCGTCAACCAACATCTTCGTGACCTTGAGGTTGCGGATTGTTGGTGAGACCAACATCGGCAAGCACCCGACCGCGGTGACGCGATCGGGATGATCCTCAACGTCGAAGACGATGGGTGTGCTGGACCACTTCAGGGGCTTGCGCGACTCGACGGACGGCTCCGCCGCGTTCACTTCGCACCCTTGTTTGAGTTGGCGGTGCGGCGTGTAAAGGGAGGCGCCCCGTCGATGCACAGCACCTCTGTTGCCTTCTGAAACTCTTGGTCGTCAGTCTCATCTTCCTCCATTTCATCCTCCTCATCTTCATCTTCATCCTTGTCGCGCCCCCGGGGAGGCCTGTCTCCTTGCCGCGGCTTGGCTTTGCTTGCAGTGCCCTCCCGGCGGGAAGCTTCTTGCGGATCATCCGCCGCCTCCTGGGCCCTCTCCTTGTCGCGGCGCTCGTACTTAGCTTTCTGCAGCTCCGCCATCTGCTCCACTTTCTTGCAGGTTTGGAGATCATGGCCCTTAATGCACGGTGGATCTTGCAATACCGCTTGCCGGAGCTATCCTGCTTGTCGGCGGCTACCACGGCCTCGCCGGAGTCATCGACTTTGGCCTTGTCGGAGCCACCTCCGTTGCCGGAATGCTCAACAGCTAGCACATCCTTAGCCTTTCTCTTCCTGTTGCTCCGCCTCCGGTTCTTCCTTGCCGGGGCGGCATCCTCGCTGTCAGATCCTTCTGCTCCTGCAATCTCTCCGGGAATCTTCCTCCCTTCCTCAGCCCGTGCACACTTGTCGGCCAGAGCATAGAGCTCGCTGACATCTCTGATCTTGCTCATCGCCATCTCCTCCCTCATCCTGCGGTTGCGCACGTTCTGGTGGAACGCACTGATAACCGCGACAGGGTGGACGTCTGGGATGTTGCGCTACACTTGGCTGAATCTCTGTATGTACCTGCGCAGGGGCTCCCCTTCCTTATGGACGAGCAAATGCAGGTCGCTTTCCTGGCCATGGGGTTTGTGGCCGCCTGTGAAGGCGCCGACAAACTGGTGACACAGGTCCGCCCATGAAGAGATGGAGCCGTCCGGCAAGTGCATGAGCCAAGATCTGACGTTGGGCTTGAGTACCAGTGAGGAAGTAGTTGGCGAGATCTTCTCGTCGCGCCCTCCGGCCTGCACATGAAGGTGTAGATCTTGAGGAACTCCGACGGATGTATCCTGCCATCATACTTCTCGGGCACGTCTGGCTTGAAGTTCTTGGTTTTGGGCCACTGGACTTGCCGCAGCTCACGGGTGAACGCAGGGCAACCTGCCGCGTACGGCAAGTCGCCTGGTGTGACGCCCTCGATGCGGCTATATCTCCCACGTGTCGAAGCACGACTTAGAGGCATAACCGCATTGAAAGCAATGTCGCAAGTGAGGTAATCTTCACACAACCCATGTAATACATAAGGGAAAGAGATACATAGTTGGCTTACAATCGCCACTTCACACAAATACATGAATAAAGAATTACATCATCCAGATACAATCAAGGTCCGACTACGGAACCAAAATAAAAGAAGAACCCCAAATGCGATTAAAGGTCCCCGATCGACCCCTAAGCGGGCTCCACTCTTGATCAACTAGAGCGAAACAACACGAAGGGCAAGATCTTCAACGAGCTCCTCCTTGAGCTTGGTTGCTTCACCTTTCATTAACATAGGCACCTGCAAACTGGTTTTGGAAGTATCTGGTGAGCCACGAGGACTCAGCAATCCCATTACCATGGGTATCAAGACTAGCAAAGCTTAATGGGAAAGGAAGGGGTAAAGTGGTGAGGTTGCAGCAGTGACTAAGCATGATATGGTGGCTAACATGCGCAAAAAAGAGCGAGAAGAGAACAAGCGGAACGGTCGTGAAGCTTGCAATGGTCAAGAGGTGATCCTGAACACCTACTTACGTCAGACATAACACAGAAACCGTGTTCACTTCCCGGACTCCGCCGAGAAGAGACCATCACGGCTACACACACGGTTGATACGTTTTAATTCGGATCAAGTGTCAAGTTGTCTACAACCGGACATTAACAAATTCCCATCTGCCACATAACCGCGGGCACGGCTCTCGAAAGTTTATACCCTGCAGGGGTGTCCCAACTTAGCCCATGACAAGCTCTCGCGATCAACGAAGGAATAGACCTTCTCCCAGGAAGACCCGATCAGTCTCGGAATCCCGGTACATCAAGACATTTCGACAATGGTAAAACAAGACCAGCAAAGCCGCCCGATGCACCGACAATCCCGATAGGAGCTGCACATATCTCGTTCTCAGGGCAACACCGGATGAGACATCCTACGAGTAAAACCAGACCTCGAGTTGCCCCGAGGGGGCCCCGCAGTCTACTTGGTTCGAACCAGCACTTAGACAAGCACTGGCCCGGGGGGGCTAAAATAAAGATGACCCTCGAGAGAGCGACTCCCAAGGGAAAAAGTATAGGTGGTGGTGAGGCAAATGGTAAAACCAATGTTGGGCCTTGCTGGACAAGTTTTATTCAAAGCGAACTGTCAGGGGGGTCCCATAAATCACCCGACTGCGTTAGGAACGCAAAATCCGGGAACATAACACCGGTATGATGGAAACTAGGGCGGCAAGAGTGGAACAAAACACCAGGCATAAGGCCGAGCCTTCCACCCTTTACCAAGTATATAGATGCATTAATAATATAAGAGATATTGTGATATCCCAACATAACCCTATCCACCATGGAGAAATCTTCAACTTCACCTGCAACTAGCAACGCTATAAGAGGGGCTGAGCAAAGCGGTAACATAGCCAATCAATGGTTTGCATAGGAAAGGTGTCAAAGGATTAGAGGTTCATGGCAATATGGGATGGCTTGATAAGCAGGTAATAGGTAGCGCGGCATAGCGATAGAACGAAGGAACTAGCATAGCAATGATAGTAGTGAGATCCAGGGTAGCGGTCATCTTGCCTGAAATCCCGCTAGGAAGAAGAACGAGTCCATGAAGAAGGCGAGCGGGAGTAGTCGAGCGAATCCTCACAACTCGTAAGCGAAACCGAAGCTAACGAGAGAAGCAAACCGGAAAGAAGCAAACAACATAGTAAACACACAAGCATAAGCATGTCATGATGCACAAACAAGTATGATGCATGTCCGGTTTAATGAGGCATGGCATGGCAAAGTGCAGCAAACAATACTACAAGTTAAGTGGAGCTCAATATGCAACAAGTTGCATATTGACAAAACACCACATGCAATTATTTAGTTTGATCTCGTTTAAGCTAGCAAACAATATTAAATGTTGATTAACATGGCAAGGGGTGAAGCATAATGAAACTACCTAACTAGGCAAGATTAAATGTGGCCGGAAGAACAAACAACAATTCCGGAAAACCCCATATGCATATTTATGGATTTGCTACTGTTCTGCCCTAAAACATATTTTAAAGTTGTTAAACAATAAAACAAAGTGCACCATGTTAATCTAGGCATTTTTCCACCCCAAATACATATAAAGTTTATTAAATTCCGAGTTACGGTTATTTAGTTATGAAATAAATCATTTTAGCATGTCATTTATGCAAATTAATGCAAACATCAATTTAGACATTTTTAACATAGATGAAAATGGCATATTATTAATCTTCACAATTTTTCTGAGCATTTACATGTTTAAAGTTTTTACATATGATGCATAGATCATGAGTTATTAAATGCATGAAGTCTAGGGACTAATCTGTAAAACTGCAGACTCTGGATAATTGGGCAAATTCACAGAACGAGAAAAAAATATGACATGGGCCGAATCTGATAGCCCAACAGAAGGGAAAGGAGGCGTTGGGGGTTTGCTCACCCATGGGCTTGGCCCAGTCGGTGTGGAGAGGGAGGCTGGAACGGGGCGCTGGGCCTGCTCCTGGCTTGAGGCCAGACGCAGTTGTTGTTGTGGCGGCCAGTGGCCAGCGCTGGGTCGAGGCACGGTCAGCGGGCGACCGGCTGCGCTGCAGCTCTCGTTTCTGAAGAAACAGATAGCAGCAGGTCCATGGCAATGGAGAAGGCGCCGGCAGGAGTTCATGGAGACGGGGTCGGCGGGAACCGGCCGGAACGGGCGGAACGGAACGCGGGGAAGCGCCGGGGTCCAAATCCGGCAAGGGAGGCGCGGATCGGGGCTCGGTGCCGCGGCTCCGGCGGCGAGGCTTAGCGACACGGAAGCGAGGAGGGCGGCGCCATGGCGGTCAACAAGCTGCGGCGGCGGAGCTTGGGGCACCGGAGGAAGGAGGGGCAGCGAGGGCGAGCAGATCCGGTCGGGACCGGAGGAGGAAGCGGCGGGCCTGCGGAGATCCACGCGAAGCGAAGCGCAGCGCTCGACTGCTGCTCAAGCAGATAAGCGAGGCGCAGCGCTGCAGGACAGCAGCGGCGGCAGGGGACTTGGCGGCATCGGTCCAAAGCGCCGGTGTGCTTTCGCAAGACGAAGCGGCGCGAGCTTCAAGGGCTCTTAGCATCCATGGCGGAGGAGCCTGCGGCTGCTCATGGCGGAGTTAGTGGCGTCTGGCGGCAGTGAGGCTGGAAACGCAGCGACGAGGTGCTCGGGAAGCGAGGGCTTGCGGCGGCGCAGAAAGCGAACCCAGGCGGGTCTTCGGCGGGCAGGAGGCGAGGCCGGGCGGGTCCGTCGAGAACAGGCGGAGGCGAAGCTGGCGTCGAGGCGATGAAGGCCATGGCGATGGCGTGGTCCTGTCGAACAGAGAGAGAGAGAGAGCTAAGAAATTAAGGGAGGGAGAGCTAAACGGAGCAGAAGGGAAGGAAGGGACGCGAGACGGGGACCTGCTGGTCCGGCGGCTCTGCTCGGAGAGGTGGACGGCGTCGCAAATCCAGGGAGGTTGACTGGTTTTGGTGGGATTGGATGGATCGGATCTGGGGGGATCCCGAGAGAGAGTGGCAGCGGCGCTATGGTCGGATCCCTAGAAATTAGGTGGTTAGTCTAGATATATATAGTAGGTGGGTTAGGCTAGGGACTATTTGGTCCCTCCGATCGTAATCGGACGGCCCGGAATAAATAGGCTAGAGCGTCCAATTAAGAAAACGGAGATGTTTTGGGGATGTTGGGGGATGATCCGGACCCGTTGGTCATGACCGAGCGGTTCGGGTTCGAGGCAAGTTTGGACGCTGCGAAGTCCGAGAGAGGTCGGCGAAGACAAGGGGGTTTTGTGGTCTCGGAGAAAGAGAGAAGAGAGGGGTCCAAATGGTCTGAGGGAAGGTCAACAAGGACAAGCGGTCTGACAACATGTCAATGAAGACAAAGAGAGAAGCGGCCAGACAAGAGGGACTCAAAAAACCCGGTTGGTCTCGGAACGGCCAACAAAAGCAAGGGGGGACACGGCAACTACGAGCGGATGCAAGTTTTATGAAAACGATGCCGATGCAATGCGAATGATGCGATGAGATGAAATGCAAGACATGAACAAAATGCAAAACGAAAGACAAAAACCCAACCACGGAGAAAATAATATATCGCATCTCCGGAAAAAGCAGGAGTTGGAGTTACGAATATGGAAAGTTGTATCCGGGGCGTTACACCTGGCTCCCCTAGTGCATGCACGTCGACAGTGGGCCCAGCACGCTGGTTAGATTGACGTCGCGTTTCCCTCCTGCGCTCGATGCGAGTGCGTGCGTCTTCGTGTTGCCGTTCTTGGAGAACGTGGCGCTGGTCATGGCGAGTTCGCGGGTCCGACGACGCAGTGGAGTCAGCGTCAGGGTTGGTCCGGCGAGCTGGCGATCTTGGCCCTCGGGGCTGGGAGCGCACGGAGGTGGCACCCCCAGCGGTCTTGTCGGCGCCGGCCTGCGCCTGGGCGTCTTGCCGGGCCTCGCAGCGCTTCGATCGCGGGGCTTGTCGCCGTTAAGCGGCCGATGAGGCTATAAATGGTCATCCTCGGTCGTCGATCTTGTGCGGCGCGGAGGGTAGTCTAAAGCAGGTGGGCTCGGGCAGCGCTTCTTTGGCTGTCTTAGGTGGCGGTGGCGGCAAGCGGCGCGAGCGGATGTGCTTGGACTCCCAATCGGATTGGGAGGTGCAACACCCGTCCGGCGACCGTACCTCGCTTCGCGCCCGACATCTTGGCGTGCATGCTGACCTCGGCGTCCGCGACCCACCAGCAGCCTTGTTCCACTTCGACCTTGCACCTCCCAGGAAGGGTGCGGTGTCTGCACCGTCGCCCGGCGCTTGCGGGGCCTTGTTTTGGATCTGGTGACGGCGTGAGTCCCACCGTCGGCGCCCGCTCCTCGCTGGCGTCCACTCCACCGCTGTTTGCTCGGCGGTGGTGGTGGAATTGATGTAAGACGGGCGGCCACCTCGAAGGCTTCTCCCGGTGGCATGTTGACGATAGCGTTGATGTAGCGTGGAGGCGGATCGGATGCTCACGACCTCGACGCGCCCCTACCGGTGCACCAAAAATGTCGGGCGTCTCTCTGTGGCCTCGAGCTCCTATGGGGCACAGGGGCCCTTCTAGTCCGGCGGGGAGCGGGCGTCTTGCAGAGCAGATCGAGGTCGGCGCTGGGAGGCAGGCGATTTTACCCAGCCGGGGCTCTCGGAGAGATAAAACCCCTCTGCTGCTTTGTGTTTGTTATTTGATCTTGCTCGAGCATGCGGCGTATGGTGGTGTTGTGGGTATCGAATGGACCGAACCCCTTCTCGTCGCATGGGCCTCCCTTTTATACTCTGAAGGGGCATCCACGGTGGCAGCATAGGAAGAGGGGTAGAAAGGTAAAATGCGGGTTGGTACTTGATGACCATGATGACCCTACCTAACTCGGCGGGGGACAAGGGCATTAAATGCCCGTCCGGTCCCTAACAAGGCGAAGGAGTGACCATTAAGTGAGCCACGGTTGCCACGATGGCGTCTCTGTCGGCTCCGTTTGCCACCTCGCCCGCATGGCTCGCGATGCGCGCCACGTGCCCTTGGGATGGCCTTGTGTTGACAGGTCGCCGGATGCGCTGGAGTTTGGGTGGCAGCCTTGCCAGGCAAGTGCCTTGCAGCGGCCCTTTTCTTGTCGTGCCGGCAAGCTTGCCGGCCGTTAGGTCTTGCCGGAGCGTGCGGGGCCCCACGGCAAGTCTTCTGAGATGCCCAGGCCAGCCTTCCCGACAAGCTCCTCTTGCCGGGGCCTTCGTTTTCTTTGGTTAATACTTTGTTCTTGAATGGCAGTAGTAGGTGTGATGGAGGGCCTTGGCGGGCGTCCGGCAAGCCTTGTCGCGGGGTGCTGCGACCGCCCGTGCACAAGTTCGGGGTACTAAGGTACCCCTACTTTAGTACACCGACAGTCCTCCTCGGTCGTAGCGCCGAAGCAAGTAAATGAGTCGTCAAATCACGAAAGACCACCTTTCCCGCCGAGTACATCAGTGAAGCACGGTGGCTAGCAAGTTGGGCTAGTTCGACCGATTAGCTAGGCCGCCGCCACATTTTTTTTTTCACCCCTTTTTTATCTACTTGCCGGCAGGTAAATTTAAATATCCACCGCAGCGTTGCTCTGGTGTTTGGGTGCGGCAGGATTTTTAATTTTTTGATTGACGGGAGCAGGTGCGGCACGATTTTTAATTTTTTGATTGACGGGAGCAGACGCGGTAGCAATTAGTCATGATGACTCCGCCTATAAAAACCCACTGCTCCCTGATGTGAGAAGTCATCGACTGGTGTTTTAGCATGGTGAAAACCAAAAGATTCCCCACTCCTCAGCTGGCTCCCTCCGCCTTCCCATAGATTGCATTGCCTTTTAGCCATTTCGCCACCTTTGCTTCCTCTCCACATTGCTTCTACCGGGTGCCATGATGGCGCAGCAGATCACGGAGTCCGAGGTGACGCGCCTGACATAGGAGCACCATGCCAAGGATGCGGAGCTCAGGGCCAAGGACGTGGAGCTCCGTGAGCTCAAGGAGGAGAGGAGTGCCATGCTCCTCCGTTATGTGCGGGAGTTCACGGAGCTTTGAAAGCAGCAGGCGTCCACCACAAAGATGCTCGAGGCGTCGGTGGCGTTCTTTGCAGTAAAAGCGGAGATACCATAGGCCGTCGGGAGGGCAGTGGAGCGCGAGGGGCCAATCGTGACGAGGTCCAGGATCGCCTCAGCCACTTGGTGAACCAAGGTTCCATGCACGTGTTGTGGCTACGCGATGCCTACCGTTGTGCCAGCGCGATGATGCCGGCCGTCGGGCTAAACCCATTCGAGCAGTCGGTCGACTTCAACGAGGTGCGGCTTCCTGACCTGGTCTCCTTCTTCACCAATATCTCCGAGGAGCTGAGCCGTCTCCGCGTGATGGTGGGGCCTGAGCTGGACAAGGAGGGGTTGCGCGATGCCGTCGCCGTTGTCGGGCGAATCCTTTCAGGGCTCCATCACCGGAATCAATTCGTGCCATTGGATGCTGTCTTTGACGAGCTGGCTCCCGTTGACCGGGAGTGGGCTCTGCGGGCGGTTGCACCCTGCATCACCAATGTCATGCACCTCTAGAAGCAGAGGGACTTCGGTGGTGTTTAGGCGCCCTCTGCATGGGCATGTCCATGTCTCGGCGCAAAATGACCGTTGGATCAAACTCAGACGGTGCAGATCACTCACTGTAGCACAAAGCGTGTGGGTGTGTTCGGTTGCATTCTCATTTCAATATAGTTGTTTCCTCTTCGTGTATTTTTGTCAACCTACTAGTGTGGACTCATGCACCCTTCATGCACTCTGCCAAACACCCAAAAGTGGGTCGAGATGGGAACTTTTGCTCCCATCCCATGCACCCTTCATACACCCTGTCTAACACTATAGGATGTGCTTCATATGGTTCATGTTTCATGGAGTACTGTAGCACCGTACTCTCCGTGCACTGTGGACCTAGTTCTGTTAGCATTGATCTCACTGTTCATTCTCGACCGGATAGTCGAAAAAGCGGTACTATGTTACATATAGGGGTAGTTGACATGCGCACAACATCATTTGTCATCGTCATATCTTACTACACTAGCAACAAGATTGTGTAGTACTGACGTATGAACCACTGCACATGCCTAGTAGTAGGAGCACTGTGTATGTTCAAGTGGCTGCCGTGTTTCGCACTCCTCCATCGTAAGAGTGGAAACGCTTGTTGTAATCATTTTTTTCTTCAGAATGAAAAACAGTGGACACGCTCTACGGTGCAGATCCTCCTCTAGCCATGCACTAAATTACTGACTTTCGCCGACGTGTGGGACAGCCAGCACTTGGGTCCACCAGCCATGCACTAAATTACTCCGTAGTAGAGTGACGGTAGACTACCCCGATCGAACCGCCACACTAAAGCCCAATGAGCCGTCAAATCACAAAACCCCCTCTTTTCCAGCAGTAAGTTGGATGGACGAAGCAACCATCATTTCACTCTTCTCTCTCAGCTTCCTCTCTTGAAGAAAAAACCCCACTCGCTTCGCTTCTCCCTCATCTCGTTCCTCCTTTCACTCTTCTCTCTCAGCTTCCTCTCTTGGATGGACGCCGGAGCACCGGCCGACGTGATGTCTATGGCTCTGGCCAAAACCATCGAGGATCATGGTACGAAGAAGCGCAAGCACCCCGCCGAGACTACCGCAGACAAGCTCAAAGCCATCGCCCTATCCAAGCCCCCCTCTCCGGGATCCCTCATTAAGCAAGTCCTGGTAATGTCTCTTCACTACAAGAAATATGTCAACTAGTGACCTTCTGTCAGTGACCCTGGAAGAATTGGTCATAGATCTATGACCATTTCAGACCAATTGGTCAAAAGCTGTTCGGGGGGCTCCAAACCCTAAACTATAACGACCATTTTGGTCAGAAAGGTCATAATTTCCTTACACAAAATGGTCATAAAGCAAACAGTGTTGGTCCGCTGCCTTATTTCCAGTTATTAACGACCAATATAGATGGTCATATCCTTGTAGATTGTGGTAGGTTGTGATGACTAGGCGCCATCTCATCAGTTTTGCCTATGTGTCATGTCCATGTGGCAGTTTTTTCCCTAGGTTGTGAAGCAACCTATATTTCTGTTATTCCAAAAATTCCCAAAAAATTCTCATAATTTTTTTGGATCATATCTTCATCAAATATGTCAAAAACATTCCTTGCCTAGTTCAAAAATAATTTAAAAATATTCATTTTCCTATTCTGTTCAAAGCAGCACTTTGTGTAGGAAGTACCACTTTGGCATCTCCAAATGGTATCCATTTTCTACAGTGATATCCTATGCCCAAATAACCATCCTCCACCAAATGCCAGCTAATTCCATTCATTATTTTGAGCCCAGCTTCAACATTCATATTTATGTCCAGTGTGGTACTTTGCAAAGCAAGTACCACCTAGGCTCCTCCTTTTGAGCTGAAAATGTGTGAAGACGGTCTTCTTAATAACTAATCATCCTCAGCCAAAACTCATGCCCATTAGCCATGTGCATTTCCCGTACTGCAAATCAAACACTTGGCTGCTTATTCATGTTTGAGCATCGATCGATCTCCTGGTGAGAATCTTATGTTGTGATTTTCTTCCTAGCACCTACATGGGGAGTGCCCAACCCACTAGACATGCCTAGGCCGCCCAGAACAAATGGCAACACCACAGTCACGCGGTGACCACGCGGTGGGCATCTTGAGTTCTGGCGCTCTAGAGTTGGGGCCCTCGGCCACCGTCCAAACCTCGACGTATCGCCACCAAATCATGTATTTATGATTAAATAGGTACTTATGTACCTAGAAATGATTTTTGGGAAAAATAAATAGCAAACTATGAGGCAGCTGTAGTTCAAATTTGCGACGCTTCAAACTGAATCGGCGGGAATTTGTCTTTTTCACCAGAGGTGGATCAAAACTTTTGACACCCAACCATTTTGTAAATTGTGCATTAAATATGGCCTAGTATATTAGAAAATTGATTTGGTCCAATTTGACAACAAATATATGGTAGGTCCTTCACAAAAAAACTCATTTTAGGCACTCGAAAAATGGAAAATGAATTTTCCGTGCAAAGAAAATGAAAAATCCCTTAGGCAACATTGTTTGGAATTCGAAGATGCACCCTTATGCACAATATGAGATCATTTGAAGAAACTATGCCATGAATGTGGCCATAAGATTGATCATTTGGCTTGAAAGCCATGAATCTTCATGCATGATAGCTCATTTTTGGGAACATTTTTTAAAATAATTGCCATATTACAAGTTTATTATTTTTCCTGGAAACTTGGTCACATATAATGACACAATGCGAAGGTTTTGCAATTTTTTGAATTTGTTTGAATTTTTTATGCCTGTTTCAAAATGCGGTCAAAACTGCGGGCTTGAGCGTTCCTAGCTAGTGGTTGAATCTTGGAATTTTTTGGTGTTTCTCTGCTTAAATAGGTACTTATGTACCTAGAAATGATTTTTGGAAAAAATAAATAGCATACTATGAGGCAGCTGTAGTTCAAATTTGACCCGCTTCCAACTAAATCGGCGGGAATTTTTCTTTTTCACCAGAAGTGGATCAAAACTTTTGCCACCCAACCATTTTGTCAATTGTGCATTAAATATGGCCTAGTATTTTAGAAAATTGATCTGGTCCAATTTTACAACAAATATATTCTAGTTCCTTCACAAAAAAACTCATTTTAGGCACTCGAAAAATGGAAAATGAATTTTCCGTGCAAAGAAAATGAAAACTCCCTTAGGCAACATTGTTTGGAATTCGAAGATGCACCCTCGTGCACAATATGAGATCATTTGAAGAAACTATACCATGAATGTGGCTATAAGATTGATCATTTGGCTTGAAAGCCATGAATCTTCATGCATGATAGCTCATTTTTTAGAACACTTTTTTAAAATAATTTCGTATTACAAGTTTATATTTTTCCTGGAAACTTGGTAACATATAATGACACAATCCGAAGGCTTTGCAATTTTTTGATTTTTTTTGAATTTTTTATGCCCGTTTTAAAATGCGGTCAAAACAGCGGGAATGACCATTCCTAGCTAGTGGTTGAATCTTGGAATTTTTTTGTGTTTCTCTGATTAAATAGATACTTATGTACCTAGAAATGATTTTTGGAAAAAATAATGAGCAAGCTATGAAGCAGCTGCAGTTCAAATTTTACCCACTTCCTGCTGAATCGGCAGGAATTTGTCTTTTTCACGAGAGGTGGATCAAATCTTCTTACACCCAACCACTTGGTCAATTGTGCATTAAATATGTCGTAGTATTTTAGAAAATCTATTTGGTCCAATTTTGCAACAAATATATGGTAGGTCCTTCACAAAAAAAACCTCATTTTAGGCACTCAGAAAATGGAAAATGAATTTTCCGTGCAAATAAAATGAAAACTCCCTTAGGCAACATTGTTTGTCATTCCAAGATGCACCCTTGTGCACAATATGAGATCATTTGAACAAACTATGCCATAAATGTGGCCATAAGATTGAGCATTTGGCTTGAAAGCCATGAATCTTCACAGATGATAGCTCATTTCTGAGAACACTTTTTTAAAAGAATTGTCGTATTACAAGTTTATTATTTTTCCTGATAACTTAGTCACATATAATGACACAATCCGAAGATTTTCTAATTTCTTGATTTTTTTTGAATTTTTAATGCCCGTTTCAAAATGCAGTCAAAACGGTGGGAATGACCATTCCTAGCTAGTGGTTGAATATTGGAATTTTTTGGTGTTTCTATGATTAAATATATACTTATGTACCTAGAAATGATTTTTGGAAAAAAAAATAAAGAGCAAGCTATGAGGCAGCTGCAGTTCAAATTTGACACGCTTCCAACTAAATCGGCGGAAATTTGTCTTTTTCACGAGAGATGGATTGAAAGTTTTGACACCCAAGCATTTGGTTATTTGTACATTAAATATGGTCTAGTATTTTAGAAAAATGATTTGATACAATTTTGCAACAAATATTTGGTATGTTCTTCACAAAAAAAACTCATTTTGAGCACTCAAAAAATGAAAAATGAATTTTCGTCCAAAGAAAATGAAAAGTTCCTTATTACTATTTTGTTATTTTTTTCTAAAAGTTAGGTCACATTTGATGACATGATGAGAAGGTTTTTCATTTGTTTCACTTTTTTCCAATTTATCAGGTCAAGTAAATAGCTGAGATGATCTAACATGTTATTTTTAATTTATCACGACCAATTCAATTGGTCATAATATTGTATTGCGTTCTGATTGGTCCGTGGACAAGGCACACGGATCATGCACAAAACACCATTGGATCCTCCCGGATCCGACGGTAGCCGTCGCTCCTCGCCTCCGCACCAACCCCACGAGGCAAAACCCTAGCTGGCATCTTCCATCCAACCCCCGCCTCCTTTCTTTCTTTCTTTCTTTCTTTCTTTCTCTCCCTCCCCCTTAGATCCTCTCCCCTCTCCTCCGATCTGATCCCCCTCGTCCCCCTCAGATCCCCCTCCCCCGATCCCACCAGCCGGCGGCGACCTCCCCGCATCCATGGCCTCCCGCGCCCATCCTCGCCACATCGCTACCCAGACCCCTCCCTTCCCCACCGCATCGCCACCCCCAAGCCACCTCCCTTCCCTAACCCTACACCCTTACCTCAACCTGCGCCGCAACCCATCGGATCCCCCTCCTCTCCCCTCAACCAGCGGCCAGATCCACCCACTCCCTCTCCCCACCCACTCACCCAACTCCCTCTCCATCGCCGCCATCTAGGCTGGCAGCCATCTCC
Organism: Aegilops speltoides; assembly: GCA_021437245.1. Lineage (NCBI taxonomy): Eukaryota > Viridiplantae > Streptophyta > Magnoliopsida > Poales > Poaceae > Aegilops > Aegilops speltoides. Next base: position 97,264 of record JAHHZJ010003682.1, read on the forward strand.
GGCGCGCAAGGCGTCGGTGACCAGGGAGGAGGCATGGAGATGAGCTTCGGGGGCGGAGGTGGAGGGGAGTGCTCGTCGTCGTCCGCGGCATCGATATAGTTCAGCGGCGCCCCTCCCCTCCCCGCCTCCCACCCCCCTCGCCGCCGCCTCCTCCTTCCTCCAGCACTACGTCTCCAACCTCGCCTCTCGCTTCACCGCCCCGCGCTCGCCGCCCCGCACTCTGGTCTCGAGAGCTCGCCAGAATAGTCGCCCACAAGGTAAGCTCCTCCTCCCCTATCTCTCTCTCTCTCTTCCCCGCCCCGCCGTCCTCCCCCAGTCCTCTAGATCCGCCGCGCCGTCGATCTTACCCCCGTCGTGGCTGACCTCTCTGTGTTCTTGTGATTCCACGATACCAGTGGTGGGTGGCATGTGCTTGCCACCCCAGTGATGAGCAGCCCAAGATCTACCGCATGAAGCTCTGGGCCACCAACGAGGTCCGCGCCAAGTCCAAGTTCTGGTCAGTCTCCTCCCCCGACCGACCTCGCCGAGCCATGGCCTCAATCTTCTTTGGCGGTTTCATGGGTCTTATGTGCTTGCTTGTTTGTTTGTGCTAAGGTACTTCCTGAGTAAGCTCAAGAAGGTGAAGAAGGTCAACGGCCAGATGCTCGCCATCAACGAGGTATCACTCTCCGCTACTTATCATGATCCGTGAATGTGACTTTACCTATGTTGGGTGGGACTAACTGTCGTGGTCGTGCAATAGATCATGTTTGGTACTGTGGTGGTCTTGTGTATGGTGAATACACTTGATTTTAGTTGCTGCATAGGGAGATGTATGCAGCGTCACAGTGTTCTAGCTTCAACCAAACGGTAGATTAACATTGTTTCTATGGATTGTGCTGAGGTTTGGTGGTTTCTACTGAAGGTCCTTTGTTCCTTAGTAGGTCATGTGTATTGGTCCTTGGTTCCTTAGCAGGTCATGTATATTGGTCCTGACCTCACTTGTATGTCAGGTTTAGTCTGTGTTCAGTGATGTTGTTCAAATAGGGTATTTGGTAGATTTATACTAGATCATGTGAGTTGGTTTTGGCCTCATTCGGTGTGAATATAAATTGAACAAACTGCTCTCTTAAACGACACTGTGACACTAAGTTCAGATTGCTCTTGTTATGTAATAAGTGTTCTCAGTTGGTATCAAATGCGTTACCCTGTTCACCCTGTTACAAGTGTTTTGAATTAAGTCCATAAATTCTTGTTGTCAAGTGCACACAGTAGCACTGCGAAATGCAAGTATGCTGATTGTTCATCTTATACATGTAAAAAGAGAGTTGGAAAATGTGAATTAAGTGTAACCATCAGTTCAGACTTGTTGCTGTCTTTTGGGTTTATGTTCCAACCTTTGGATTTTGCGTTGTGCTCCATCAGCTCATCTATTTTCATTATGTAAGAATAATGTCATTTATTTCTCTATTTCTTTTGTCATGCTAATCCTTCATATATTACTGCAACTATCGTTCAAGCTGTTCCAGTCATCTTCGCAGCAGTATATATCAATGTAGAACTGAGGGTTGTGACAACTTGGTAGCAAAGCTGACATTTTTTCTGTTATGCTTGATGCCATTGGACTATAATTTCTTGTGGATTCAAGTGCAGCAGAGATTGTAAGCTCTGGTACCAAGTTGTTGTGGTCCACTATTCAAGATTGGTATGTACAGTCAGGAAGATCACCGGGATGGCTTAGCTCATAGTGAGGGTATATTAAGGCTTGGATGACTAAGAAGGCCAGGAATAGATTGGTCGATGATCTTGCATAATGAAAACAGATGTCTCTAGCTTCTAGATAGAGCTGCTTGTAACATCAATTCAAAATGGTCGGGATGTAGTTCCTTTCTTTTGCTTGATAGTGCCTTTTTAATAAACTAGTTAAAAAGGAGTAAGGAATAACTCGACCTTCTTTTAGTTGAGTGAATATCTTTCAGATATGGAAACTTCTACAGTACATTTCTTTCCTTCTAAATGTGAATTCATGTACATCATCAAGCATTTCACATTTGCTGTCACAACATTCTGTTAGCTAAAATGAAATCAGACAATGAGCTTTGTTTGTTCTTGTACTCTTTGTATGTTCCTTTGGTTCTTTTTTAATTTGATGACAATGAACCAAAATAACCAGTAACCAGTAGCTATGTGTGCATTGCCAAGTACAACTGTTCTACTTTGTATGGAATCTTCTATAGATATTATTTCTTTTAAGTGTTGCTGGCTATATTAAGATTATACTCGGAGGCACTGTAGCATTAGTGTGTTGTTTCGCTTTTGTTCTTCTCTATCTATGCTTACAAGTCAGGTTGTTTTTGTGGCATCCAAGGGCACAATGCTGGTGCAGGTAGGCAAGCTAGCACCCATGGATTCGTGAGCTGGCTTGGATGTGTACTTAGTCGCCGAGGTTGGATGAGGGCAGCGGCAACAAGGTGAGACCATCGTGATCCACCCTCCTACTTCCTTCTCGTGATTCCCTAACTGCTCAACATGTTGATCTGTTCTGAACATCTGAAGCTTGCTGTGTGCAGGGTGACTAGTGATGTTCAGTGTTTATTGTGTGTGTTTTCTACACACACACACACACACATGGTCCTTACATTTCAATCTCCTCTGCTGCTTAATGGCCAGTACTACATACGTCTGATGGTTGAGTAGTTGAGTAAGGAAAGTTTACGTACTTAAACATTATGCTTAAAATAAAAGTTGTAATTCCCTTGTAGTAGTATGTTTATGAATGGCTGCATGAAATGATTGTCCAGTACTTCAAATATTTGAATCGGGGTTAATGTAATCACTTGCTGCATCCTGTTTGATTGACCGGAGATGCTAATAGGAAAGCAAAGGAAATAGGAAAAGCATGTCCTGCTACTTTTGCTTATCCTCCGCACACAAGTAAAGCGAACCATCCTATTTTGATTTCTTCATTCATGATGCATAAAATTCCGGTATTGTGTTCATATAGCTAATCTGCTGGTGTTGTGCATAAAATTGCAGGATCTTTGCGTGTAAGTTCTGGCTGTAGTGCCTATCTTTAGTAAGATTAAATTGCTACTATTACTGATGAATGGTTGAGTTCTAAAACTTGAAGCAGCACCTACTTTCTGGTCCTGTAGTGTTTAAAACTGGTAATTATGATGCATTGGTCGTCCATATGGCCTTCTTTTTTAATGCATATATATGATGTAGTTGATAGGCCTTGATCTCAACCTCTCAAGTTTATGTTCCCTGGTGTGTAGTTAACTTGTCATTTTTATTGGCAAGCGTGTAATGAATTTATTAGAATTTTTCTCCTATTGCCGTGTACAGTATGTAGCAAAAAGGTCTATATTACTGAGGATGTATAATGTAGATGTATAGAAACCATAAATTCAAGCTTCTGCTGTAGCATGCTCAATATATATTGTTATAGAATAGTGTTCTACAAAAAGGTTGAAACACCATGGTCTCAGTCATTTGTAGGAAGTAGAAACACTAAGGCTGACATGCACTTCACTGTTTCATTCGTTTTTTTCCAATTTAATTTTGTGGATAGTAAATTTGCGATTGTATGCCCTTTGTGAAAAAAAATTGCTTTTTACGTTTCCATGCCCTGTAATGCTGAAGCGTGGTTCTCTAATATTCTACACCACTGAAAGGCTGATATCTTGTATAAATTTGGCTTTTGGCAGGTAATCCTTTTCCCTGCCATGTTCGGGTGCATCACTCTGATGCCGATGAAGGGTGAGATCTTGGTCGACACTATGGAGAAGACCCTGAAGCCTGGTGTGTTCCTCAAATCGGGACTGATAGAAACCGAAGGGCCACTCGAAGCTGTCAAAGGGCACTTGTAGAGCTTGTGGTTGTGATTACACTTGTAGAGACTTGTAGAGCTTGTGGCTGTCATTACCATTGTATCTAAGTTATATGATGTAACAGACTTATTTTGGCTGTTATTTGAAGTATTATCTTATTTGAAGTATTATCTGTGCTTTCTGGTTGTTTTGATTTGAATATTGGTTATTTATTTACGGGTGAATTGAAAATATGGACCCACATATTAGAACATGACAATCGGGACCCATTTGATTACTGGACCCATCTCCTAAAAAAATACGAACCCTTGAGCCAGAAAGGCCTCGACCCAAAAACAAAAAGGCTGAAATATTAGGCCAAGCCCAGGTAGCAGACCGGGATGACAAAAAAATGATAACTAAAAAGGCTGAATTAATGGGCTCAGCCCATATAGACACTGAATTGGACCGGGCTGAATCTTGTGCCACATCAGCTTGCCATGCTGGATGCCTCCGTGGCCTGGGGAAGTTGCTAGTGACCAAAACGCCAGAGTAGACGTATTTTGGTCCTAAACGTCTCCGACCATTCCAGAAGAAAGGTCTCTATAGTCAGTTTACGACCGCCAGCTTTTGACCTTATGTTTTTGGTCACAAAAAGGTTACAAATTGAAAACAGTAGTGACCAATAGTGCTGGTCACAAGTTGACATATTTCTTGTAGTGCTTGTTGACGATCTTTTTCTCGATCTTGATCGTGTTTTTTCATCTAACACACAGTACTAGTACTGGTAGTACAACTTTCTGGGTGATCTTTCATGTGATTTTAGTGTGCCAAATGATGGTTCTAAATTCCTCTTTTGACCAAAACATGCGAGAGGTTGACACTGATTTCTTATAGATTACTTTCAACTACTCCCTCTGTCCCAAATTTCTTTTCTTAGATTTGTCTAGACAAGAATTTTGGGACGGAGGGAGTACTTTATGAACATCAATGCTACCTTTTAAGAGGGTATATTTGCCTCAGTAACTTGTGTTATGGATATTGCATGTAATCCCTCTGCTCTCATGCCTTTGAAGACATGTTCTAGTGTCTTTGTTCACTCATTTCTCTGTGTATATGTAGTCATATATGGAGTATAATATCAAAAATCATCTTATATTTCTGAACGGAGGTAGTAGTGAAATATGGTTTCTGTTTGAATTAGAACCAGGTCATGGTGGAGATGAAGTTCTCAAAGTCATGCCATGTGTTGGAAGACTGATGGTGAGTTCTACAGCTGAACTATCCAGCTGTTGTGTCCTTGTTGCCACGTGTCCTGAACTAGTGTTTTCCTGTAGCATTGTTGTCAGGCGTGTTCTCGAGGCTGTACTTGACCACAAAAATTTCCTGGTTGTGCCTTCGATTAAGAAGGGTGTGGCTCTTGTAAAGCTTCCCAACAAATCTGATGCGGCCTGTCTTCATCATCTTGTTTATGAGTGGAAAGACCACTCTGTTAGGTTCTCCATGGTTGACAAGATGGTGATGGTGCATGTAGACATCTCACACGAAGTCCATGGCCTAGTCAGTTATGTGGGGTTCATCCCGTTGGTCGATGGCAAGAAATAGTCTGCAGAGTTTAGTTAGTGCAACTTTGCTTGTCTGTAGTAAGTACTATTGTTCAGTACTTGATTTGTGTTTTTGAACCCTATATTGTTTATTAGTATTGCCGCTTTTGGTGTGTGGTCAGTCCTGAGAATGGTCTACGTTAATGTCTGTCCACTCAATTCAGTTTGTACATTTTGAAGTATCCAGATCATAATTTTTGTGAGGACGGTTTATCAATTATGGTTACACTCCAATATCTGTATCGCACCCACTAGGATTTCCAGTCCCATGGATGTTCGGTCCATACGATTTGTCACGACCTTTGGACTGTCCTGCTTGTGGGAGTAGGCAGGGCCCCTGCATGCCACGCGTAGTTGGACGATCAATCTTCTGTTTAGTACTTCAACATAGTGATTTCCTGGTAAGGATTCACTCATGTCACATAAAGTAAATCTTATTGATTTACTGTCTAAATCTTATTGATTTAATGTCATGTTTTCTTTCTTTTCCTACAATTTTACGATGCAGGTTTTGCCATGTGACATTCATCACAGAATAAACCGTTTGGTTTGCTCTACGATGGCTATTTTTGCAGGTTTCACTTCTTATGTCGTGTCAGTAGCGAAAGCACTATCCATCACTTATATTACTGGAAAAAGTTGGATCGATCGTTGTGCAGTACAAGCTGAATCCCTATGATGAACTGCAGTTTGGTTTAACAAAAACGCCACAATTAGTCCTTCTCGTGTTTAATAGAAATGAAGAAAAAAACTGGATCACGGTCACGGATCCTAGTCAAGTTAGAAAGTTGATCATAGCAGACCAGACACGATCGCCACTGTCTCGCACAGATCAAGCACCGGCAGTTGCTCTATCACTGACAGCGGCAGCAGCTCACTCTGATGCAGCTGAGGATTGGGCACCGACCGCGTCAGCAGATTAGTCTAGTCTACCGAGGATCGGGCATCGACACCGACACCAGCTCTACAAGGAACACCATCTCCAGCAGCAGCCGCGGCTTCGACACCTGCACCAACACTTGCACTTGCATTTGGTCCGGCCCATGCAGTTGCACCGGCAACAGACTGGGCTGCAGTTCGCACTCCATATACCAAAGTCCTTACAAAAACTGACATGTCTACCTTCTTGGTAAGCATTGGCCGCCCAAGTGATTCGTTCTTTTTCCTTTCCATGTTGTTTCACATGATTCACTATGTTGATCTAACTGTTTGGGTATGTCTTCTTGTTTGCAAACAGAGAATTCCTAGAGCAATGAGGGAGTCGTTCAACAATCCGGGCGACCGTGGCCAAGTTTCTCTTACCACGCGCAGCCTTGGTGTGAATGAACCTGCTCAATATACCATAAGTACAAAGGATGGTTGCGTGATGATTGATGCTAAAGGATGGTTGTCGGTGTCAAAACCGGCGGATCTCGGGTAGGGGGTCCCGAACTGTGCGTCTAGGCGGATGGTAACAGGAGACGAGGGACACAATGTTTTTACCCAGGTTCAGGCCCTCTCGATGGAGGTAAAACCCTACGTCCTGCTTGATTAATATTGATGATAATGGTAGTACAAGAGTAGATCTACCACGAGATCAAGGAGGCTAAACCCTAGAAGCTAGCCTATGGTATGATTGTCGAGATGTAATGTTGTGTCCTACGGATTAAGGCCCTCCGGTTTATATAGACACCGGAGAGGCTAGGGTTACTGAGTCGGTTACAATGGTAGGAGATCTACATATCCGTATCGCCAAGCTTGCCTTCCACGCCAAGGAAAGTACCTTCGGACACGAGCGAGTCTTCAATCTTCTATCTTCGTGATGCAGGAGTCCGCGGATATTGATAGTCCGGCTGTCCGGACACCCCCTAGTCCCGGACTCCCTCAGTAGCCCCTGAACCAGTCTTCAATGACGATAAGTCCGGCGTGCATAATGTTCGGCATTGCAAGGCGGGTTCCCCTCCTTGAATAATTCATAGAAGATAATGAACACCAGGATAGTGTCCGGCTCTGCAAAATAATTTCCACATTCCAAACATAGAGAGAATAAAACATATACACCGATCCAATCTGCTGACGTATTATGCGGCGTGACATCACACCGGCACCAAGCCTTTGTTTGAATTACTGTACCACTTCAGCACGTTTAGCGAAGCGGTTTCCTTGGCACGTCCTGTCGAAGCAGAGATCGTGTTCCCCTTATTCCGGGATTCTCATCAATATGTGCGTGGGTAACCCAACCGTGCCATTGATGGTGGCGCTTGGGAGATAAGCGAGTTTTACCGGGCGGTGAGGGCGCATAGTTTTGTCCGCCTATATATAAGGGATAAGTTTACCTTCTCACCTCGCCTTCTTCCTCCTTTGCTTATCCATCCCTACGAACTCAAGATCCAACGCCCAAGCTCGCGCATCTCACCTCAACCCTTCTTCGAATATGTCCGGAGGGGGAGGCAAATGGATGGCCTCCACCGCTAAGGAGGAGGACATCACCAAGCTGCGCGACGCCGGATACCTTTCTAGCGACATCGCGCATCGGCTGCCCGACGCGGGGCAGCTCATCCCCACCCCAGGGCCCCATGAGAGGGTCGTCTTCCTTCCCCACTTCCTCCGCGGACTGGGCTTTCCGCTCCATCCATTCGTCCGGGGGCTCATGTTTTACTACGGCCTGGATTTCCACGATTTGGCGCGAACCGTCCTCAACATCTCGGCATTTATCGCGTGTGCGAGGCCTTTCTCGCATCCGGCCCCACTTCAGCACTGTGGCTCAAGACCTTCAACGTCAAGCGAAGATTGTGAAAGGGGCCATAAGCGGAATCGGAGGCGCCATGTTGGGCAAGCTGCCCGCGTCCCTTAGCTGGAAGGACCTTCGTGGACTCCGTCAAGGGTGGCAATCGGGGTGGTTCTATATCACCGAGCAGCGAGCCTACATGGGTGGCGGCCCCGAATTTAGATCTGGAATCCCCGCAGCTCACTTCACGGAAAAGAAGGGCTTGCGGTGGGGTGATCGATGGAGGTGGCGGGACTTGAGCCTGCATCAAGAAGCTGGTGAGCAATAGGCTCGGCTCGTCGGCGTGGTCAGTCATGCTCCTCGGTGGATTCTCCCATGCCAAGAAAGGGCATTTAATCTGTGGGAGTTTAATCCGGAGCAGTACAGGGCGTTGGCGGGCTCTTCGATACAATGTACAAAGGTGCCTGGAGGGTGCTGTTCAAAAGCGCTGATGCGCCCGCATCCGCGACCGAAGACCGCGGATTCAGCTCGCAGTCTCTGACTAACGGGGTAAGTGATTCGACCCCATTACGGGACACTTGTAGTAATTAAATTGACTCTAGCGAGGTTTTAATCTGCCTCTTCCTTTGACAGGAATGGATGGAGAAGGCCGAGCTGCTCGTCAGCCCGGCTCCCATGCCGGAAGAACCAGTGGATGCCCATTTAGCAAGGCTGCTGGTTCGGCACCGTGCGTGGTGCGGAGAAGAAGGCCAACAAGGTGGCGCGGGGACTCGCAAGAGTTCCGCAATCGAGCGTCGGCGGCGGCGGCGATGACTCCTCCCCGAAGGCGAGGAGGAGGAGGAGTACTCTCTCTGGAGGAGGAGAGGAAGAGGAAGGCCTCCCCAGCCGGGCGGCGAAGGGTCAGAGGGGAGAACTATCCCCGGACAGTTTTGCCAACATCAGCGTTGGCGGGGCGAAGTGGCCTCAAGGGCGGCGTCCGGCGAGGATCGTAAATATCCGGATCATTCATATGCCGTATATTGTATGTCACGTAGTGTCCTTCTAATGCCGCATTGTTCCTTTAGTCCGGCCGTTGGCGACTTTCCCGACTTCGATGGCGGGTCGTTGGCGCCGTCGGATGTAAATTCCATCCCGACTACCTCTACCCCACGCCGAGGGCGGCGGCGGAATCCTGAGGAGGGCGCGCGGGAGGAGGCTCGGGCGCCGTCGAGGCAACCCGGACATTGTGCGGACTCTACCCCGGAACCGTGGCGGTTCGAGTCGGCAAGCAGCCCCTCGAAAGAGGCGGGACCGTGGCGCCGGTGGCCTCCGTCCAACGGAGGCACGGACAACTTCTTTGGGCGCTCAAAGCGCCTCCATCGAGAAGAACACCGCACTCTTATGAGTGCGGTGATTGAAAGGTCCAGCTCGCCAAGGCGGGCTGACCCAGCTGCAACAACCTTCTAACAGGCTTTGAGGTAAGAAGGTTAAAATTAAGTAATATAATACCGCATAGGCGGTAGCCCCGATGCTTAGTCGGTGTTGGAAAGAAAAGCCGGACTAAGGATCTAACAAGATATCTGTGAGGTTGTTAAAAATATGTCGATATGGGTTTGCGAGGCTCTGTTGTTGACCTCTGCCGCGTGCTTGGCGGAGGTCGAGGCGCTGAAGAAAGATCTTGGCGGTGGAGCAAGAGCTCGGCCATGCCAAGAGGCAGCTCAAGCAAAAAGAAGGTGAATAACACCACTTTAAATAGGTACCTTAGAGAAAAGGGTTTTGGTTGCGAACAAGATTAACAAGGATAATATATGTAATGTAGGGGCCACTATCGAGGTGGCAGCCCTGAAGGATGCCGTGTCCGTGGCGAGCATAATCTGACCCGCAGAGCGGACTGGCGAGAAAAGCAAGCGGTCTGGTGGCGGAAGTTCGACAAGAGCTCGAGGCTCTCATGGAAAAACATGAGAGTTTGGGCGTGACTCAAGACTCGAGTCGAGCTTGCCTCGGCTCTCGATAGGGCGAAGTCCACCAAGGCCGAGGCCCGGAAGGCCCATATGGAAATAGAGAACATGAAGAAGATAGCGGCGGGTAAGGCGTTTTCATGCGAGCAAGCATGTTAATGTAAATTATCGGATACTTACCGAATTTGGAGCTCTCGGGGCATTTGGAGATCTGCCGCGTAGTCGTCGATGCGCTGCATTCTATCGTGGCGAGGAGGGAGCTCAGCGGAGAAGGTCTTACGGTCTCGATCTGCTGAGGCCGGCCATCCGTGCCCCTAAGCGACCGGTGAAGCGGTGGTCGAACTCCTAAGGTAGTGAGGAGGCCATGAAGGGCCTCACAGTCCGGTGTGGCTGGGCAGGCCATGCACAGCAGCTACTTTGGCCTAGTCGCGGCGGCTAGTGGATGCATGCCCCGGGCTTGATGTGATCAAGCGCTCACTTTGCATTGAAAGGCGCTCGTCGGGCCCTTGCCCGCATAAAGGTGCAATGGGGCAAGCTGGATGCGGGCTTCTCACAGATCCGCCGCCCGGGCAAGGAGCATCGTCACGCGGGCGATATTATAAAGTTGTCTGAAGGAGCCAGCGATATTGCGATGAGTGCCCCTTAATGTAATCCTTGAGTGAACTTCGCTGTGTGTTTATCTGTCGCTGAAAACTTCGTTTATATGCGCCATGAGCAACGCTTTGTTGAATTTAAAATATTACCTACATGCGGCCGTTTATTAAATCGAGAGATGGCAAGTCGTTGGCTTCAGCCCCGGGCTACAAAGGCTGGGGAGTTCGGTGATAAACTTGAGCACTCTTGTTCCCATTATTGGGTCCATATAGGAGGCGCTCAAAACGGCGAACAAAGCGACGGACTTATAATGCTTGAACACTCTCCTTAGCCATAGAATTCTATAATTTTAAATTTTGGCGAAGCCCCTGGTATCGGAAGACCGAATCCGAGGCGCTATCACGCCTTCTTCGGACATCATCCGGAACTTCGCTCGAAGCGGCATGAGCCTTTAAGGACCCGAAAGAACCTCTCGAACAGCGACCAGTCTCTCGCCTTATCATGCCAATCAGTTTTAGCTTTCTCCTTCGAGGCGTTAACCCGGCTCAAGCAGGCGCAATCGCAGATGGTTCTCGGTGCTACCTTAGCCGGCGGAGCGGGCGTAAGGTACCAAAACATGGGGCAGGGCAAACCCAACTATTGACCCAAGACATGATTCGAAGCTGATTCATATAATGCTATATGTTCGGGGTGCCGCACTTGTGAAAGTGTTCGGACTTAATCATACCATAATATGGGGAATAGAAGCCCCTGGTGTATTCGACCGTACCAAAGTATACATGTGCAGGATGTCATATAATGAACATATGTAAAGATAGCATAATTGCAATGAAAAGGTAATGTACTTGCAAGAAGGAAGTGTTGCGTTATTTGTAAAGAAGATCTGCTAATAAAGCGGTGATACAAATAGTGCGATAAGCAAGGGATTAGGACTAAATTAACATGTCCCCTCGAGGATAAGCTGCAGACTTGGTGTATGTAATCGAATTTAGTGCTCGTAATGGAGACCACCTCAGTGTTCGTCGCAGCCTTCTTTGATCCCTGACTATTGCCTCGTGAGTTCGGCAAGTTCGCCGTAGGATAGGGATTCTGTTTAGCGGAGTCATGTATATAAAAAAAAGAAGAAAAGATAAGAATAAAACCAAGGGGGGCGCTAGCATGAGCCCCTGGTGTGGTCGAGCCGCACTCTTTAATCCTTGTGGTTAAGCCCCTCCCCTGCGCCCATGGTATTTCCAAAGCGTAATGATGTACGCGGGGTGTTATTCTTGTGATCATGCGCGGGCGAGGGTGGGGGCCACCTTGCTACGCGTGCTCTGATCGCGCCAGGTGGTCTTGGTTAGTGTTGCTCCGGGCGCGCTTTGATGCATCCGGCTTTTTAATTGCCGGGCTAGAGAATTACCGTAGAAGGCTGCTCTGTACTTCGGCCGCGAGAGCCGCTGTATGTTCCTCCGTTCGGAGGGAGTGTTCCGTATTCCCATTGACCGTAATGACTCCGCGAGGGCCTGGCATCTTGAGCTTTAGGTATGCATAATGCGGCACGCGTTGAACTTTAAGCAGCGGTTCGTCCGAGCGGGGCATGATAGCGCTTCTGAGCAGGACTATATCGAAGATTAACTCTTAAGCCGAAAATAATCCGGGATCCGAAGACCACTTCTAGTGTGGCGGAACTGTCGATTAGCTTCCACTCTGGGATGACACCTTTAAAGGTTGTCTTAGTAGGTTTGATCTGGATGGGTCTATGCCCATTTTTGCCTTGTGTCCTAGTAAAGCAGGTTCGAGGCTGCTGCCGCCGTCCATCGAGGACTCTTGTGAGGTGAAACCATCGGCGATTGGGTCTAGGACCAATGCGGCGAATCCGCCATGGCGTATGCTGGTCGGATGGTCTCGTCGATCAAAAGTGATCGGACAAGAGGACCATGGATTGAACCAGGCGTGGCTCCATCGCATAGGCGTCCGTAGTCGCGCTTCCTCTCCCTCTTGGGTATATGGGTCACGTAAATCATATTCACCGTCCGCGCTTGCGAAGAAACCCTTCATCCTCTATTGTTGGCGGCGGGTCTCCTCCTCGTCGTCGCTATTTAGCCCTTGTCATTGTGTTGGCAATTAACTTGCCGACCTTCTTGAACACCAACAATCTCTGTTGGTGTGATTAGCTAACTTTCGGGGTGCCATGTATCGGCATGG